>JAJKFI010000010.1:1911578-2032786 GCA_029204185.1 Lerista edwardsae
GGGTGTTGATATGTCCCATCCCTGACCCCACCCCCACTCACATGTGTCCCCGGGTGTTTATATGTCCCATCCCTGACCCCACCCCCACTCACATGTGTGCCCGGGTGTTTATATGTCCCATCCCTGCTGCTGTACTGTATCTGTTGCTCTAGGTGTAGTAGCCCTCTGTTTCATATCCTTTGTGACGCTGCTGTACATGCTGTACATTCTGTTGCTCTAGATGTAGCAGCTCTGTGATGTAGCATTGCAAGTTGTGTTTTTTTTTCCTCAGGTGTTTCCTGTGTACACTGTTGTTTCATCTTTGTAGCCTTTGGTTGCACCTGCCCAATTGCCTTACATTACACAGTGAAAGTAAACTTTCAGAGAGAGAGCAACAGCCACAGCACCTTGTGCCAACTGTCCACTGCCAAGCAGGGACCGCCCACATGTCCACAGAACACATTGTATTGGTTTGCCTGCGTGAAACCTGTTTGCTGCTGTTTGTCTTCAACTGTCAAGAGTTCAGTTGCTGCCTGAAGATTCCGCATGTCATTTGCATGTCATTTGCATCTCATCATGACATCATCAGAGCCTCGGAATGTTCGGCTCAGCCCATAGCCGCCCATAGAGAACCACAAATTCGCTTTTACCCGCGCCCGTGGGGGCCCGATCCGTTCCAAAACCGCGCAGCGATGGTTTCAGGGGGCCAAGGCACCCGCGTGCCGAGTTTGGCGCGAATCGGTCCAGGCGTTGCGGAGCCTATGTGGAACAAACATATACACACACACACACATACATACATACGCTCTTCTTTATATATATAGATTAAGAACCAAGAGGAGGTTAACATGAAATGGCTGCGAGTTTGGTAATTTTAACACAAAAAAAATTCAATTTTAATATTTTGTTTCCTGAAGTTACATATTTTAGACAGTAGAGGCTGCTGTGGTACTTTGCTAATCATAGCCTAGTGCCATTTCACTATATCAGATACTGTACCAGAACAGGAGTTTTTAACCTGTGGAGCTTGTACCCCTAGGAACAAGCTCCACAGGTTAAAAGTAAAGGGGATCCAGGGGGTGCAGTGTTCCCAGAATCAAAAAGTGTTGCCTTGATGCACTTGTTCACTAGCAAAGAATAACTGAATGGCCAGACTAGTGATTGGCCAATAATTTTGGGGGCTCAAATTGTTCTTGTTTTTTATGCCTTCAAATTCTATGAAGCAAACAGATTTTTTTTATGATGGAAATTTAGAACTGTTTGAAATTCCACATTTTGCTATATCTGTTCAGTGCAAATTCAGGAAAACATCAAATAACTGAAACATACATTTGGGGAGTGCGCAGTTCAAAGTTCTGCTGGGTGCACAAGGCACAAAAGGTTCTGGACTTCAAGAAGGATTTATTTGAAATAAAATATCAGATGCCTCAAAGACAAACACACAAAACCTGGTCTTGTGAAGTGGAGCGCAATACAGTTCTAGGCACAGCTTTATATTGAAGTATAACTGAGGTAAACTCAGTTTGGCTATAGTTAGCTGAATTTGGGTATAAGTCAATTTGGCTATAGCTCCAATACATTCGGCATGTAATAAGTTCCAAGTAAATTGGGACATTTCATATTCAAAGTAGTTCATAAAATAGATGAACTACTTTGAAATGGAGACCAGAGTTCAAACCCCTGGTAAGCCATGAAAACTAACTCGGATCAGATTATCTCAGCCTTGCCAACCTCAAGGGGGGTTATGACGATACAAAGGAGGGTGGGACAAGACTGTACACTGCTCTGAGGTTTCTGGAAGACCAAGGTTAAAAAATATAACTCCTCAATTTCTCAGCATAATTCACTTGTATGTATTATTATTTTTCATTGCTATACTATAAACTGCTTGTGAAGTCTGAAAGGCTTTGATCATGTGGCATAGAACAGAATCTAGCACATCAATTCCTACTCTGGCGCAAGTAACTTTTGGGAAGGTGCCCCCTGAGGAAGTCTGATGAGTTCCGTAATATAAGCATAGTGTTTTACTAAATGCAACAGCCACTCCCTACGGCACTTGTAGCATCATGGATCACCACATAGACCATACAAGTTAACAGTCTTTATACTTTGCTTCTGAGTTGGAAACAAGGCCTGGATCTGAACATGCAGAAATGACCGAACAAGTAAACCAAGTAGGGAAAAACTACTATTATGGAATTCAGTCTCCCATTCTAATTTTTACTTGGCCACTATGTTGAACATTAATTCACATTAATTGCATCACAGATATACCAACTGAGACCTGAGCAGAACTTACAGATCATTTAACAATAAAGGTCTGCTTCTTTGACATGGCTAACACTTGTCTGGGCCACATTTTCCTACAATTAATGATCTAGGACCTCAACTGCCCCCTCAGATTCAGGAGGAAAGGAGAGATAGAGCTTTAGCATTCTTACAATAGCTAAATCTATGCTGTATTCCCAAATGACTAGCAAACCAAAATTGTCAAAAACAGACACATTGCAATTGTGGAACTTTTAATCTAGAACAGTGCTTCTCAAACTGGTCTACAGACTGATACTAATCTGCGAGCTATCAGCTGCCAGTCTGCAGTGTAACACCTCTGGCTTCTCTACATCTCCCAAGGCTTGCCTCGGAACCTGGATGCATGCCAAGCTTTGAGAGGGGGTATGAGGCGGGGGGGGGGGAGGAAAATAGGCAAGAAACTGATGTACTGCCTGCCTCTCTATAGTGTGCCAGTTCATGGCACATGAGAAAACAATTTCCAGCCTGCCACAGTGAAGAACTGACCTAAAGCACACATTGATGTAGCCTATTGCTTACAAAGGATCTCAGAGCACATGCTTCTGTTGTCTCATCTGGCAGAAATATTACATAGCAAATCTCCCACAAGTACAGTTAAGCTTTCTTAATTATGACACATTGCCAGAAGATCCTGAACTATGTCTCAGATAGCTGTTGCATGATTACATAAGATAGCCAAAATATGTGCAATTATTAACCAATATAAACATCTTATTAATAGCAATCTGACAAGTCTCCCATATTTCTTAATTACTTTTTACATCTTAGAGTTGCATGAATAAAATTCAGACAATTCTACTGTGACAGCAGCACTTGTGTTTGCATGAAAGCCAATTTGGATTTCAGATTTTCTTCAGGCAAAGTTCTGTTAGCATCACATCTGTTCTGAATTAAGAATTTAGCAGTAAGCAAATATCTCAAATCAGAATCTAGGCCATATTGCATCACACACAAAAAGCCCAAAATTGATAAACTGCCACCTGAAACTGAAGTCTGAAAAACCAGTGTGATTGAAAAGGTGAAGGGGCCAGAGACTAAAATCATTAGCTTAGTTTGTCCACTTTTCCTACTTAGCCAAGCTATTCAAATGGCAGCCCAAACCTACTAGCACAGCCAGGCTGCATAACCTGCACTGTAACCAGCACTAGATGGATACTTTTCCCCTTATCCCAAGTAATGCACCAGCCAGCTCTATGGGGCTATTTGGAACCCTACCAGCTATTTAGTTGTAAGAAGCCTGAGTGGGCCCCATAGGGTTGCCAGGCCTGGGAGGGGATGGCAGAGATCTCTGCCAATTCTATCCCTCCTGGGCATGATCCGCTCCCATTTCACTCTCCCCTGCCTATAAATGCTGTCTTCTCGCTGCCCTCCCCACCCTGCACTGCTTAGTACCCTACCTGCCTATGCAGACAGCAAAGGGCTCTGCTTGCAGCATTGGTGGGATGGCACAGGCCGCTCTGCCAGTACTGCTTACTCGTCAGGTATCATGACATACCTTACAGAATATTTACAAGATCTTCCACTGGCACAGTGGCCACTGCATTGATCCAGCACATAGTTTGGACTGTACTGTTAGTAACACATTTTTTCAAGAATCGCAATTTATATACTAATGCTACCCTTGATGAATGCTCATTGTAATAGTCAACATCTTTTTATTAAGCTTTATAGCAAGAAAAAGCATATGATCCATGAGTGGAAGTATCAAATTCTTTTCCAAAAGAGTTTTATATTTTTAAAGATGATTGCTTAAAACACAGCAGAAACATGAGAAATTAATGATTGCATTTTTAATTAGCTACTACTGAAGTGGATGGCATTGTGCTTCTCGTATTTAAAAAAGTATACCTGTCCAAGTTGTCATGCATAGTATATCATGTACTATATTACAACTCAGCATAGGTATAGTCAGAGAATGGTGAGATTGTGTCACCACTTCCTATACAAAGAAATTACCTGTTTAGAAAGTAATTCTTAATTCTAATTACAATTCTATGCATCTTTAGCTTGCTTCTTGCACATGAAGTGGGAATCGCATTGATTTATACCTTGAAAAGCCCACAATGAATTATATATTTATAGGGCAATGTATACAGCCCACTTTTAATAACAAATAGGCTCACAAGGATAGGAACACATCACAAACACAAAAATGGGTAACAGGAAAAACAGTCCTTATGTTTGGCTCAAACTTAGAAAGGGTAACAGAAAGTTATGGGCACTGATTAACTTGAAAGAAAAATGCACCATTCATTTCTGATACATTTAAAATCCAAGAAGGTCCTACAGGTCCTACCTAGCAATCAGTAAACTAATATTTGACCAATGCTGCTTTGACTGGATTCTTATTACAGTCAACATTCTCCATTTATTATCTTGTACCAGGATGGCAACATTCATTCAAATAATGAAAGACAAAACACAGCAATGAATATAAAGTTGGATCCTAGCTACTATACAAGCAAGTATACTAGCTACTATACAAGCAAGTTGTGACAATGGAACTTCTGGTCCCTATAAGCAGTTCTATGTACACGCTTAGTCTGAGGGTTGAGAATTGAGTGGAAATTGAGTGGATTGGAAAAAACCAATCTGCATTACACAAGGTACTTCTGGCCATAATTGGGCTATTTTCCATTTCCCCTGCATCCTACCACGCTTTAAGATCCCAATCCTCAGAAAAGGTGGGCGCATGGGGCTGCTATAGGAAATGAAAGAACAGAAGTTCCATTAGACAAACTGCCTTCTGCATTCAGTAATTAGGATTCAATCCAAAGTGTTGAAGAAGCAAGAAATTTGTCTCAAATTCTAATAGCAAACAATATAATTATCATCAGTTACTCCTTAATGATTTGTCATCCAAGGTACAATTTACTCTAACTCTTGTGCTGGTCTTCTGATAAGAATTGTTAACTACACACAGTGGTATCAAAGGTGAAACAAAATAGTTCTATTTTATTATAGTTCTAGCACTTGATGGGTTTTAGCAAAAAATGATAATGGGGTCATGTTCTGTTCCAGACTGGAATAAAACCTACCATTACTGATAAGCCAGAAACCAGATAAAGGCAAAATGTTTAGAAGTTACACCAATTAAGAGTTTCTGTCAATGCTTAATACAAGTCAGAGATAACAAGATGAGTACAGAGGCTAAGAATGCAATTATTAATTTTTAAAAATGTATATAAAGCAATCCTATGCACTTCCCTAAATAAAACAAAAGCTTTACTGAACGCAATGAGACTTATTCTAAGTAAACATACACGGGATTTGTGCTGTAAGTGAAATTTGAACCTGGCACATGACGTTGCCATTCAGTACAAAATTGAGCTAATTTTCTACAATGGAGATAATTTGCTACAGCTTATCATTAACTTCCCCTATTTTTTGAAATTTTACAAGGCAAAATACGTGGGATTGGATCCAAAAGTGCCTTTTATATGGTAGGAAGTCTCTGAATGAAATCCAAAGAAGGTCTTTTACTTGCAAGACACCCTTTCAAGATATTTGTATCAACTTCTAGAATAATAAATGGTAGCTTTCTTATTTCTAACAGTACTGTATAAAACAAGTTGTGACCAACCGAGTAGTCATCTCATCCAGCAGTAACTGGACAAAGTGTGTGAGGTGTGGAGAGAAGCTAGAGGTGGGAGGGGCAATACATAACACCATTCATGTGGCAAAATTCATTGGTGGGCCAGATGTGGCCCATGGGCTGTAAGCTGAGGACCTCTGCTCTTGCAGTTGTGTAAGAAACTATGTGTAGATCTAATGAATTTCTTTCTTCCACTGAAATATGTCTTGAAACTATGAGCCACTATTGGAGTGTTATGAAATTTTTTCAGTTTCATATTGGAAATGCATTTTGACACCCCACTCAACACCTGTAACCAGAGAAAGCCTGTTAATTGTTCCCCTCTTCCTCCCTTCATAGTATTCTCTCTTCTTTCTTGTTTGTAATGATACAGCAATTATTTGTCCTATTTCATCAGGAAGATCTACATGCAAGAAAACACACTTGGGCTGCTACAGTATGACTATGAACATGCCTCAGTCTTCCCTCACTTCTGTGGGCTGTATTCTTCTGTGCAAAGCACACCACATGACCCATCACAAGGAATTACATTTTCTCAATAGTTCTGTCCACACTTCAGCACATTCTCAGCTATCTTATAGTACTCTTACTCAGATAAATGACATTTAGCCTACTACACACCACCAGATTTTGTTACTTAGAACTATTATCTTATTATCTAAAGTTTACTTCAATACTTTTGGTTTTATCTAATGAAATATATTCATTTATTGACATGTCTTCCTTTAGTATGCTGATCATGTGTAGACTACGGAAACACACATCTCATGCAATCTAAGCAATCAAACAGGCAAAAATGAGATAAGGTGGTGCCTCGTTATCCACAGAGTTTCCATTCTCAGAAGCCCCGTGGATGCTGAAAACTGCAGTTCAAAGCACCATGCCTGTTCCGGAGGGTCTTCAGAGGCCTGCAGAGGGCACTTGTGATTCTAAGGCCTCTGAGAGGCTTTCCTTTTTTCAGAAAACCCAGAAGTGATGCTTTAAGGCCTTAAAAGGCCTTTGGAGAACTGGGGAGGGGTTCCTACTTGCAGCCTCTGCAGGCCTCAGACCCAGAAGCACAGCTCCCCTCATCTCTGGAAGAGTCATGTTGAGTCATGTCTGGCTCAATAAGGGTTAGAGGACACGCCAGATCTGTGGTTTAAAAATCTGTGGGTAAGAAGGCTATACCTGTATTCTAGTCCAGCCCCTCCAGGGGCTCCACAAGCATACCATAAATGGCTGCCACCTGCTCAGTGCTGCACCACTCCACACGTTCCACCGCTCATGGGCTCCCCGAGATCCCGTTCAGGACTGTAAAGGGCTCTGAAGACCCAAAAGTTTGAGAACTGCTGTTCTAATTTATACTTCTGCTAATGATACAACAAGTCATACTCTAATAAACTCTTATAGCTTGTAAAAATTATCCAGCATTACACTTTTTCTGCCCAAGAGGAAAACCAAATTCAAGAGGTTGTTGAAGGTGTTTCTCAGCCAGTGGTAGTCATACTACCAGTGGTACTCACAGGATCACCAAGTGAGACCAGCAATACAGTGTGACAAGCAGTAGTAGTAGATTTAGCTCAGCAGGCAGAGCTCCAGCATGCACTTTTCACATGCTAAAAAACACTATCCTGTCCTCCCTGAGCCTCTTACTAGTGTTTCCTGCATAGTGTCAGGTTTCCCAATCTGGAAGTAACTGGTGATGACATTACCAGTAGTATTTTCAATAGGTGGATCATGCAAAGTGGTACAGTAGGGGACAAACATTGAGAAACACTGGTCTAAGGGATTGGAATATGCCATGGAATCATGCACTTCTCCATTCCCACTTATTTTTTCCTTCATTTGAATCAAGCAAACAATGGTTTGCACCAACTTGCAAGCCCTGGTAGGAAACCCTGAAAGAGGAGAAAGCAGATGAACCTGCAGCATGTTCTTAATCTTCCATTCCAGGATTTGGACAATTAGAACATGCCATCTAAACTACTTCTCTATGTACATTATGTGGAAAGCTTCCATCAATCTCCAGTTCCCCATGGAATATACACTAAAATATTTGAATCCTATTAAGTAGTGTGCTAAAAAAGTCAGACAGGACATGATTCAGTAGTAATTCTGCATGTGTTCCACTGTGTTAAATACAAATGCAAGACAAAACTAGGATAATAGTACTGAATGAGAACATAGCAACTGGAACACAACAGGTGATAAAGTTTGCTTTGACAGTTTTTGAAGCCACTATTTACTACTTCAAATGAGACCTTAAAATAACCCAAAATCAAGTAATTTCTGGATTAGATTATAATCTAATAATTATATAGACCAAGATTCTGTAATTTTAGACCTGGAAATGTTCGATTAACATTGGGAGACTACTTTGAATGCATCTAAAAACAAACAGATACTGAGCAACAAAACAGTAGATAGTAAATTAATCCTCAGAAAGCTCACCGCACATAAAAAGTATGTTCTAGAAGCACCACCTTCTGTAAGCACAACTAGATCTTAAGGAGATAGACAATGAATACTAATGACAACCTCTATCTAAGATGACTAATGGGTTCAACTCTGAGAAAAATCATATGCACACCCATGGTTAAGCAAACTAGTCAAATATTGATATAGCTACAAAGCAGCTTGTATGAAAACCAGATATCCAATGTTAATACAAAACAAAATACCCTCTTACTATCAAATCTAATTCATATTCACAACTTATCACATCACAGAATGAACAAAGCTAGAATGTACTGCAAAAGTTCCTTCTCTCAAACAACCTGGCAAACAAAGGCATTTATAGGAAACTGCTCCAACCAGCACACAAAAGATACTTATTGTATAATATTGCACAATACAGTAGTTACATTAAGGGTAGAATATAGTGCAACAATACACTATTAGTAAATAAAGGTTATGACTACTTAATTGGTACTCAGATCTTTCAGTTCATCAATGCAAAAAGAAACCTAATTTATTACTGCAATGTACAATAATCCCTTGAGTCTGAGTCAACACCCATTTTCAAAGCAGGAAAAAGTTGGAAAAGCAGGGCTGCCTAAAAAAGGTGGGGGCCAAGTAAGATCAGACAGACAGGCTAGGTATAGTAGGATTCAGCCTTTTCTCCTCAAGAGTTGAGACAAAAGGGAACTCTTTGACTTGTATTGATTCAAAAGGGAACTCTTTGACTTGTATTGAGATATGTCTGCAATATACCTTCTTAAGGAGGAGTCCTGTATCATGCATCTTTTACTCCTTACTATGGAAGATTTTTCTCAAGGCAAGGGATTTTGGGAGAAAGGGTTGAGGCAAGCAGTCCCCTCCTCTAAGCACTCTAGTCATTGCATCCCGATTTTTTTAAAACTAAGTTTCGTGGCTTAACACTCACTTCTCCCTGCCCGTCTCTCTCATTTCCCGCAAGTTTACCAACTGTATTAATGAAACTAAAATGCTCCTTTGTTCTAACACATTTGGGGCGTGTTTCTCCCCATTGTACAACACATTTTACATGCTGTTCCGGAAGGATTCCCACCCAGCTTTCAATAATCACAGTTCACTGAAGCGAGGAGTGGGAAAAAGAACGAGGCACCCCCGCCTCCGGAGACAGGAAAGTAGCAGCCAGCCCTTTCCCTTATCTCTCTTGAATTCTAGTGTTACGGGCGACAGCATAATTTGCAACGCTCTTCTCTGCGAGGAGAGGCGCTTTCTGGGGAAGGAAGAGAGGGAGGCCAAGCGAGAAATAGGCAGCATTTTCCTTATAGCTTATTCACTGGGTGATGTGTACGAGTTTACGTCTCTCTCTCTCTCACTCATACACACACACACCCCGCCCCGCCCCCTTGTCCGCCGGGCTGCCTTGCTGTAGGGGCCGCTCGGTTCGCCCCCCCCCCCCCCAGCAAGAGAGAAAGAGCTGCTGCTCCTCCCTTTCCTCGCCACAATGGCTGCCCGTCATCTCTCCCCCTCCTTCTCCCCACCCCTCCTCCCGGCCTCTCAGACTCGCCACTCTATTCCCCTCACAAGGCCGCCTCCTCTCTCTTCATCCGCCGTCGCCCGTTACCGTTACCTTGAGCGTCACCTCCTCGGGTTTCCAGTCAGGCCTCAGCCGGCTGAGCAGCTGCAGGGCCCCGCGGCGGTACCCCAGACCACCTCCCCCGCCGCCCGAAGGATCACTCTCACGGACGACGATCTCCAGCTTCGGCACCTCAGGCGAGCCGGGCGGCACGTGAATGTAGTTGGCCATGGCGGCAGCGGCGACAAGGAGGACGGGGGCGGCGAGCGCGAGCCGGGTCTGAACCTCAACGGCAACGGCACGAGACGGGGGGGGGAGGAGCAGGAGCAACTGCGTCGTTACGCGAGCAGCGCGAGCCGGCAACTGAGGGGAGGGAGGGCTTTACTCCCTCTTGCTTTTCCCAGGCCTCAGCTAGAGGAAGCTCCTCCCACTCCTTCGCAGAGCTGCCTGGGAGAGTGAGGGGGCAGGGCCGCCTAGTGGGAGTGACGGGGAGGGGTGCGGCCTTCTCCCTGGAGCCTGGACCCGGGTGTTTCTAGTCTCCTTTAGTGGCACCTTCGGGTGCAGGCGTGTCGTCTAAGGCGTCCCCCAAAACGCTTCAAGCTCCTTTTCGCTGCGCGTGTAACTAGCGTGGAGAAAAACTATTTCTTCTCCTCCTCTTGTGTGGGGTAGTGTTAGTAGGGAGCTAGTCCCGTTGAGCTAAATGGAATTTGTTTCTGATATGAGTAGGGATTCGGCGGCCGGCCTCGAGACACGTCTGTGTGGGTGCGCGTTCTTGAGAGGACAGCTGCAGGCACACAGTCGTCCACTCCTTATTTACCAGGGGCAGCATCTGTTTTTGGGGCCTGCCCCTGGTAAATCAATGCCTCCCTTTTTGCATGTCAGGGAATGCCAGCTGTTGCTAATGGCAGCAGTTGCTAGTGTGAGTCGTAGGGCCGGGTAGATGCACGCACATGAGCACTAATGTGCCTAGCAATGCTCAGTCTACCATTTTCTATAGTGCAGCCACTAAGGTACATTTTAAAGTGTATCAATATTGAAGTGCAATTGCTGTTTTTTTTCCTAGTATGTCTAGCATCACCTTCTTGGTTTCCAAACCAGTGGAGAACAGCTGTTGCAGACTATGGAGCAATTGCCACATTTACATAGGTAGGACATACAACAATGTTTCAAAAAACTTTTGGGAAGGACAAATTCAAGGTAGATGGTACATGCCCTTCATATGCAGTAGATTTAATACAGCGAGTTGGGTGACAAAGGTCTACTGTTTGTAGAAATGTGTACAGGCCATTATATTTATGATTCCTTTGGGACATTTCCCCTCTTCCTGCCTGCTTGCTCTGTTCTTTCAAAAGTCTCTCAGCGCTTTTCAGTCTCTAGCAAATCTACTTGGAGGTTAGCTCCATTAATTCCAGTGCAACTTACTTCCAAGTAGACAGGCTTTGGAACAAAAACTTTGGATGCCATTGTTTATATCATATCATGGGAACTATCTGTCATGTTTTGCACACTTAACTTGGGCCTAACTCAATTTAATTCAACAGTATTTACGTCTGAGTAACAATGCATAAGATTGGGCAGCATGTTGTTTCCTTAATTCTTTTGAATGCCTCCTATCTCAGCATTTTCTATATTGCTATTGTGTTCTTCATCCACTTCATATTATTCTTGCTTATACTTGAGCCCAAGTGAAAAATTAGGTTCCTGAGGAAATGATTAATGAAAACTGATCATTATCTCATGGAAAAATATGCCATTCAAATGCAAAAGATTAGCCCAAAGGTATAACTCAAGCAGACACTCATCAACTCTAGGTTCAGCTATTACTGGCTTCAAAGTAATTTATAACCCTCCTTGGCACACGTTCCTTTATTGCCCTGCTCCATGCATGACTTTAGTGAGTGCTCATGTAATTTGGGGGCCCTTTTTGTCATTTCTGTGCTGTATGATTGTCTACTTAAGTAATATTTTTTCAGTTTGGTATCCTTTCCTTTTATATCTACACCAGTGGTATATCTACACCAGCACCCACCTGTTGCCATTCTTAATGTTTCCTTTGGTCTCATTGCTATGCTGCTTTCTTTGTGTTAATGTGTTGTGATTTCAGACTAGTGAGTTGTGCAGTGCGGGTGAGGCAGAACTGCCCTACTAGCGTTCTTTGAAAAGTGCTGCCACTGATAAGATCAGACAAACACAATCCACAGGCTTGGAGCAGCTGCGGGTTGTAAGTGTTTGCAGGATTACAGCCACTGCAGTAGCAGTGGAGACACTTTAAAAAGAACTACAGTAGGACCTCACCTGCCACACCCACACCACATGTCACTGGTGAACTGCTTTGTGAGAGTCTCCCTGCCCTCAGAAAGGGGCAGGGCCTTCTCTGTGGTAAAGCTACTGAACCTTGGGATTATAGAACACGCTCCTAAGTGTGTTCCATCTGACTCCAATTCTGCTCACCTTCCAGCAAGCAATACAAACACTTCTGTTTCAGCAGCCTTTTTGGGATGCTGCATTCAATAGTACAGTAGTGTAATGATGCTGTGATCAGTTTAGAAGCTTTTATTACTGCTGTTTTTCAATTGTTTTGTGTTGTTTATACCATCTTTTAACTTAAGCAAACTATTGGAATATTGAATTGTGTTTTGTTAACTGAGTATTTTTTTCTGAAATAAAAAAACAAAATACTTTGAAATGAATAGTGTGTTTAATGCTAAATTGTGCATAAATTGCTAACAGGATGAAGAGGCATCTTCTAAGTGGTGGTCCTCTTAAATTTAACAGGAGCCTACATCTGTCTCTGCTAAGTCCAGTGCAACATCTTTTCCTGTGGCTGTTTGCTTGTCTCAATTTGCTTCTTGTTTTTATATTACAAGGACAGGGAATAATCTTTTCAATTATCTTACTATGTTAACTATGTTGTTTGGTTCCCAAACTGTGAACTATGGCTCCCTAGGGAGCAGCAGAAACCAGCCAGGGAAGCTATAGAATCCTTGCAGAAAGACTTGCTGCCCTATACAATGCGTAGGATTGTGATCTTAATGGAGAGCTGTGGCCCATGGCCCAGTAAGTCAAGGGAGCTGCCAGTCAAAAATTTTTGGGAACCACTGATGCAGACTATTATTAATAATTAGCATTGTGCCTTTACAACGTAAATTGCTTTGCTGGAAGTGTGGGCAAAAAAGAGGATTGGTGCAGAACACTGTTGTGTAGACAAGCGTTGTGCAAAATCAAATATACATACACATTCAGTAAAGGAAAAGTCCCATTCTCTCAAAGGGGTGAGGTTTGAAAGAATATTCAGGGTCTGTATCAAGATGAAAGGGCAAAGGAAATTGGCATAGTTTATGTTCTTCAATTTATGAGACCAGCTTATTAATGCCCTGGTCTGGTAGATCACTCTTCTGGTTTACACTATCTTTACAACCTGCTCCCACTTTGCAATTTGCTTCCCAGCAATCCATGACCTGCTCTTAATTACTGGGACCACCACCCACTGCCTCCTGCTTTCCTTCTTTGTGTTTTAATTTCTCCAGTCAGTTGTCAAGAGGAATTCACACATCATTGGTGGGGACCGACAAACCATGTAAAGTGTCTACTTTACAACAATCATTTGACTGTCTATTACACTTTCTGGTTACATTTTGTTCCTCCGGAAATCTGTATGTTCTGATTTGTGCTGGAGACAGAACTGAGTAACAGTTATTTTTACAAACAAATTTTCAAAACATGGTGGAGCAACATTTATTGTTTCTTTGTCACAGTAGCTCTGGATTCATCTTGCACCTTGTAAAGCTAAGGGTGCAATCCTAACCACTGACATAGTTGTGCCAGTGGGGCATGTGCTGCATCCTGCAATTGGGGGGCAGTCACGGAAGCCTCCTCAAAGTAAAGGAATGTTTATTCCCTTACCTCAGAGCTGCATTGCCAGTGTTGGAAAGTTGGTTAGGATTGTGCCCTAACTGAATTGGCATAATCTGTATAACTCTGCCTGAACTTATCTCAAGACTGTTGCCAACTGCAAATACTTCAACATCATGCCCAACTTTCTCTCTCCTCTTTCCCCACCACTTTTGCTTTGCTTCCGGCCTGCTAAAGAGTTGTGGAGAACTCAAAATCTTGCTATTTTATATTTTGTTTGGCCTAAATAAAGGTATAACCCTTCTTTGGCTCCCCCCCCCCAACGGATCAACACTGCCAGGAGTGATATCAGGGTCAGCCAAGTCAGGCACCAGCCACAATTGGATGAGCTGAACCCTTGATTTTGCTCAATACACCATCAGGGGATGAGTGGGGAAGGCACTATGGGAGTTCCAATGCAGGACTTTGTCCCAGGGGCCCCAGCAACCCAAAACCAGCACCATACATGGCTACCTATATGAATGCCTATATGTTGGGAGTGTCTAACCACACAAAAATAATATTAAGTTGAACAGTGAAATAGTTATTTATATTGTACCTATTTTCCATCATGGAACTGAAAGCACTATATGGAGTTCCCAGGCAATCTAGACCTGCCGCTGAGCATCAACAATGTATCAGCACGTGCCTTCAGACTATACCCAGGAAACAAATTTTGGTTTGTTCTTGCTGTATTTGGTGTACTTGCTGTATTGGGAAATTAAACGATGCTTTGGTTTACCTCAAACCTAAAGGCTGCCATTGAAGACAACACAGAAACTATAACTTATCTTGAATGCAGCAACAAGAATTTCAACTGAGGGAGGTAAATCGGAATATGCACTGGCCGTATTAGACTAAATATCCTGATACTGATTTATTTCTAGGCTCAGAATTCTGTCTGTTTGATCCCATTTTCACTTATATCATTGGTTCCCAAACTGGGTCAGTGGCCCACCAGTGGGTCATGACCCAATTTTTTGGTGGGTCGTGAAACTGACAAGGTGGGTTAGGCCATGTGCATCAAGAGTTAACCTGCTACTTGGGGTTGAGGGAGCACTGCTGCCCAGTCACCATTATAGCCACAAAGGCTTGAACAGTTGGTAAAGTGAAATTGTTTTTATGTGAGTCCCAAGCTTAGGAATCACTGACCTATATTGTTTTAAACTTTGTTTGCCACCTTGAATACTTTTTTTTGGAATAAAGGGGGGAAATGCAGAGAATGAATGAACCAATGAATGAAAGGTGGCAGTCAGAGCAGAACAAGAAAAAAAGCTGCAAGGGTCTGAAGTTTCTTTTTTTTAAGTCACAAGGAGCTCCACTGTAATCTGAAACCCCCTGGCACCACAACCCACAGGAAACAGCAGCCACCTACATTTGGGTCTTCCAGCACTATCTTTGTAGGAAACAGAGCTGACCAAGGGCAATCCATACTATGCTATAACCATGTCAAACAGGAGTTCAGGCAGTAAAGCAATGGTAAATCATCAGGGAGAAGCACCCTTTTATATTCTAAGAATCTTGCCCAGAAGATACATACTGTATAACATTCGCACAGTTTCCAGAGGAATCAAGAACAGGTTAATCGGCTACAGCATATTAAGCAGGAAGAGGGCCCCTCTACCTAGTTTCTCTCTGCAACATTCCTAAGCGTGCATGTGATTGTATATGCACTGAGCAGTTGCCAGATAACCAGGATCAACCTGGACTTTTCTGGAAATTACCACCGTGTGCAGTGCCTAGTACAACCTTCAACTCAGACCTAAAGTATCAGACTAAAATGGCATGCAGAAGTGTGGTGTACAAAATTTTCATCATTTCCTCGCTACAACAATTGCTTGCAGCTCACAAGAGCCAGAAGGAAGCATCTAAAAGCCTTTCCTTTTCTAGCTGTTCCTTGTTCACCCTGTTGGGATCTCAAGCACAAGAGTTCATGGCTAAGGTATTATTAGCAGATCGCAACCATTTGTGACAACCAGATGACACACTTTTGCTGCGTTGGGAAAAAAAATACACCTGAACAGCCCCTGAAGCACGTAGATGTGGAATAGAAACCATTATTGGAATGTAAGTCCAATGTTTGTGATTACTTCCTGGAATTTCCAGGGAGCAGCCCCAAGATTCCCAAATGTGGACACCACAACGCTCCAGCCAGGGAAGCCCCACTGCTGACCTCTTAAGGGGTGGGGTGATGTTGACGTTGTCAGCAACTTTGGTGCTCTCATGATTGCACCAGCACTGGGGAAAAAGTGTTTTTTAAAGCTTATCGGGGGTCGCCATTGCACTCTGGAGAGTGCAGGGAGTCTGTGGCCTGCTCTGCAAGCCTCCCCACACTTCAAAACTGCTCCATGATGCGATTGCAACCTGCTTCTGTTTTTTGTCTGTTCAGATGTCATTCAGACACCAGCACAATTAAGCTGCCAGAAAGGCCAAAAACGGAGGCAATTGGGTGTGACTTGGGAGGGACAAAGCGGAGTCAAGGCATATTATATACCATGGATACGCAACATGGGGCTTGCAGGAGCTTGCAGTAACCCCTCTCCTCCTCAGTGTCATGGGTGGGGGACTTTCTTAGAAGTTCTCCTACCCTCCAAAGCAAGCCCCGGTGATCTGTCTGGTTCACTTTCCCTGGAGATTTTTTTTCTACAGTTAAATATGAGGGTGGTGATTCAGACCAGGATCATGAGGGCTGTATTTATGAATGATCTGCTGCTGTGTGTGTGTGTGTTGCTTCTTGGAAGGATCCCCTGCTCTGCTCCCTTTTTTCCTACAGTTTTTTTTTCCTACAGTTAAATATGGGGGGATCACAGTAGCTCTTTGCCAGTTAGTCATTTTGTTAAGTAGCTCACTTATATCAGATTATTGCCTACCCCATTGTATACTAACCCCTCTTCAGACAATGGACATGCCTGCAACACCAAAAAATCAGAAAAATGCTACACTTACAACAGAGCTGGCATAGGTAGGAGTAACCTACGAGGAGTAACCTCCTTTTGTCCTTATAAAATGAAGAAGGGAAAAACAGCAGAACATTTCATCTCTTATTACTCCCACCCCCATCCTGCCACTTTCCTAGGACAGATAGGATACAGATTACATTTAGCAGCTAATCATAGTGCACCCACCCCCAATCCTAAAGCCCCTTGCAAGGATACTACATCTTGGGTGAGAAGATGCATGGCACATGGCTATACTTCTCTGGCCTCTCAAAGGGGAACTATGGTGACGGGAACCATGGTGAAAAGGCACTTGGCACACAAAGGAAGAACTGTCCACAAGCAACCTTTTGTTCTCCACAACATGTATTTTGCATGTTGTGCTAACTCTTGTTTTCAAAGAATTCTTACTGCTGGTGTTCTGCCCCAGGAGGATAGACCCCACAGAAACGCCCAACTGAAATCTCTCTCTCACTACCCCAACATAGGATAATGATGTGCCAAACATAGGTAAGCGGGGGGGGGCAGGAATCCCATGCTGCAATAAAGTGATGCATCTCCCTCTCATATCTCTATCCCCACATTCCAATCCTCCAGGATTATCAGATGTGCCTCTGCTATCAACTGTGTTGCCTAACCTTCCCTTTCTTTTGCAACAGCCAAGAGCTGGGAGTGGCTGCGCCCTTCTGGAGAATGCCAAGGGCTCTTCTAGCCTTTGGTTTTTCAAAATTGCACCGTTTAAACACCACAATTTCCCCCTCTACAAGGCACCACTGCATATACCCTCTGTTGGCACCACTCTCCCTTGCAAACATCAAGTACAGAGAACAGGCATAACTGATGCAGCTGTCTTACTCTCTGTGTTTCTCCTTGATCCCCATAGGCAGTTATCCCATAGGTAAAAGACACCATCACTGCTTCAGGAGTTGGCTGGGCATCAGTGTGGGCTTTTGTACAAGCATGGGCTCCCACCTGTGGAATTATCCTTACTTAGCAGAATTGTCTTTCTCACTATTCCATGTGTGGACAGTTGCCTGTGTAGCAGATTGGTTGGCATTCCTCCATGCCTCATTTGAGGTTCTTTTTGTTCTGAATTTTACTAGGAGGCATTTCGAAGGTATTCAGTCACAGCTTTCAATGTGATACACACAGATATTGTTACAAGTCAGGCCTGCAAACCCTGTGGCCCCTTCAAGCCAAAAGGAACCCATTAGCCACTATCAAAGAGTTCAAGGTCATAAATACTCTGTCCACTGAACAGGGAGATGTCATGATTGATGAAGATACCACGTTCCATAACTGCCAAGCCTTTTAAGGCTGCTAATCTTTGCATGTTTCAAAGGCTCCCCATAAATTACCATTAGAAGGCCATGTGCACCACCAAAGCGAGAAATGAATTACAGTTCAAACAAAACTAAACTAAGTTCAAACAAAAGAAAACAGGATTACCAAGTTGAGACGGCCAGAACATCGGTCAAAATGCATGCTAAAAGGGACCTCAACATTATCTTATCCAACTTCATCACATTTAATCATATTTAACTGACAATAAATGATAAGATGCTGAATTTATTTTCACATTTTTATACAGTCCTTTCTCCAAGGAGCTCAGGAGTTTGTGTGCATGATTCCTTCCCTCCTTTTGTCCTCATGACAACCCTGTGAGGTAGATGGGGCTGAGAGCGCAATCCTAAACTGGTTAGGCCAGCATCAGCTAAGCCAGCAAAGTTTGGTCAGCACAAGGGCCACCATAAAGCACATTTGGACCACTTTGGAGACAGGGAGGATGGCTCACATCTGTGTGCTGGCCTCTGACTCCAAGAGTGGTCTAAACAGACTTTACGGTGTCTCTTGTGCTGGCCAAACTTTGCTGGTTTAGCTTATGCCGGCCTAAATCAGCATAGGATTGCACCCTGAGAGATAGTGATTGTCACAAGATCGCTGAGGAAGTTTCATGGCTGAGTTGGGATCTGAACAGAATGCCTGGATGAAACATCGGTTGGGCAGTGCAGGCATCCCTGTTGATGCAGCCTCCTCTCTGGGTGCCACAAACGTCCTTCATGGCACATTCACAGATCTTTGGCTGTGTTGCCTGAGCCTGGAGTTTGGATTGCACTCTCAAGAGAAAATGTGATGGGACTTTGGCACTAGGCCATTTCACGGCATCTGCCTGTGTTCAGCTTTAGCAGTCTTTCAGCTCAGGTATGCAGGGGAAAACCCTTTCTCCTGTTTGTCTCTGTGCCTAGCATGTTTTTCATTGTCAAATGCTGTTTTGCGAACCAGTTCATGAGGAAAGGGTGAACATAATGAACTGTTTACACATCACAACACTAACCCATTAATAAAAGACCGAACAGCTATATAGCTTGCTTCAGCTATAAAGACAAACCATACAAGCAGGAGCAGGCACAAACCACAATCTCAGCTACTTGTGCTAACCAAACTCTGGTTTCGAATTCAGTTGTTCACCACATGGGGCACCTGTATACCGAGCTAATTCCTGGGGCAAGGCGCCTGATAGCAGATTATTCAAATATGATTAATCCAGGCTGAAGTAGTGTAAGAATAGCACACAGTGCTAGTAGGAAGGAAGCTGTGAGTAGAGGAGGGGCTGTAGGCCCGTGGTGATGAAGCACATCCTTTGCATGCAGATCCCAGCGTAAATCCTTAGCCAGGACCTCAGCCCCAAACGCAGGAGTGTCACTGCCAACCTGTATAGACAACCTTGAGTTAGATGAACCAGTGGTCTTGATGTATGGGGCGACCAGGTCCAGTTCTCTCTCTCTCTCCTCCCCAGCCCTCCCTCCATCTTGGGAACTCCTAAATAAAATCTCCCCTTGCTCAATCTGGGGTGGGGGTTGGGGAGAGCAGCAAGCAACGAACCAAAAGCCATAATGTCCCAACCAACCAACCAACCAACCAACCAGGGTCCCCCAAATCCCAGGTCCACCAATAATCCAGCCTGCAATAATCAAGTGTATGTTATTGGTTGTTTGTTTGTATCCCCATTTACATGCTAAACTGTATAAATGTCTGTTGCAACTGTGTATCATTACACAGGTCCATGTCATTTCTTTCTGCATGGTATGCTGCTTGCATCCTGTGTCATTTTATTGCAATAAAATTATCCTTCTCTGGCAACATCAAAGTCCAGCTGGCATTCTTTTTGTTGACTTCCAACTTTTGGGAAGGTTTGCTTTGGGATAGGGAAGATTTGGGTTAACTTTCACAGGAGACAACAGGAAAAGAAACCTCAATCTGACATCAATCTGATTAGAAGGCTTAAAGAGATAGGAGCCTTCAGGGGAATCTCTCTCTCGTTTTAGGGTGATTTCCACACTACAGTTTGATTCATTATAAGGCAGTTTAATGTGCCTTAAGTATACCCAGAATACACCACCTCTGGGGATTTCATGGGAAAGATGGCTTTAGTGGGAGGAAACTGAGCATGCTTCTCTCCCCCCCCCCCCACACACACTGTGGATAATCGCTTGAGTTCTCTTTTCTCTTTACTTGGAAAGTTCCACAGTCAGTGTTATATTCAATGCCAGAGCCAAGAAAGAAATGACGAATCACCAGATTGTGCCCTGTCAGGTCCTTCAATTCCCAGCTAAACAGTGTTGCCAGCAACCCCAATAGACCTCTGGGAAAATGGACTTTTAAACAAAAGTGAAACATTTCTATAAAGTTGCGGGAATGTCATAGACTACCCTCTGGATGGGTGAACAGTTTAAGATGGTTAAACTCTCACACACATGCAGCATTTTGAGTTGCATTTGGGTTGGTTAAACACACACACACACACACACACACACACACACACACACACAGAGGATCTTGGGGTGCTAGTGGACAACACGGTGAAAGTGTCAACCCAGTGTGCGGTGGTGGTGAAGAAGGCCAATTCTTCACAGAATTGCAACAGGATGCAGGCATCTTGTGTGCTCCCTGAGGCATCTGGTGGGCCACTGTGAGATATAGGAAGCAGGATTAGGGTGGGCCTTTAGCCTGATCTGATGGAGCTCTTATGTTCTTATTTTGGAACTGGCAGCAAGAAATGTCATCCCATACGATTTAAGAGTTTCATTTGCTGTAAGTGTCAGGAATACAGGAGCTTATTGTTCTATTTCTTAGGCAGCCTAATCTCTTTAATGTACTAAGAAATTCCTGGCACAATTTTGCAAAACCATCATGCAGATTATACTATAAATACTATATATCCCGTTGCTCTGCTGAAAATATCCTATTTAAAAAACTGGGCTGGGAATGTGCAATGGCTAGAGGTGTTTGTTTCTGATAGGTAAAATAGGAACAGCCTAAGTCTTTCTGAATGGGCAAACTTCTAAGCAAGATAAATAACACCGTTTTCACACATTTCTAGCAATGGCACCTTTCAAATTTCTGTTGCTTATACTACACTCTCTGAAAGTATTTGGAGCCGGAAACTTGAGTTTTGTTGCCAGATCCTATGCAAAGTTTAGATATGTTTAAACCCAGTGAAAATAATAGGCTTAGGTACGCGTGACTGTATAGGACAGTGATGGTGAACCTTTTGGGCTTGGCATGTCAAAACTTCAGAAAATGCTTAGCCAGACTGTGTTGGTGTGTCAATTCCCTCTCCCAAACAAAAGAGAAACTATCCTTTATACTCATTGATTTAAACTAAAAAATACAGTCCAATCATTTGTGGTACTATGTGTTACATAAAGAAACATCAAATAATTACAAACATAAACATGAGTAGGAAAAACTCATTTTTGTCAGGTGTTGGTGAATGCTGGTGTGTCTTTACACGCCCAAACACTATGGCGTGTCACTTTTGACACGCATGTCATAGGTTCGCCATAACTGGTAAAGGATTACAGTCCCTAAATCAGTCTTTGCTTTTTTTTTTTAAGTACTGCATTAACATGGTAACACAGTCTGTAGCGCGTATGTGAACATTCATGATTCATTACCTCTTCCTTTCTTCACCAGGCATGCAGGACAGATATTTAGCCTGTTGCTTTTTTCTTCAGCCTCTTTTCTTTCTCCCCTTCCCTGTGCCGCCTTTCCTTCTCTCCCTTCCACACCTCAACCCCTGCTGAGTTAATCTTCAAGAAAAACTCACACACACCCAAAATGGCCCCCCACTACACATGTACACACTCTCAGACCTAGGTTTGCTTAGCCCAGAATTAAACTCAGTTGAGGAATTTATAACTAGAGAGGCTGAAATGTTTGTATGGCAGTTTTGGGACCACTGACTGGATAATGGGGAAAACTACCTCAAAACACTCCTAAGTAGGCTAACTGTAACCATGAGACATTAGTCTCCAAAAGTATACAGATTTTATTGATATAGGAAAACAGAAAAAGGCATGGTTTGCACGTAAGACCAGCTGCACAGAGGTTCAAGTGACTGTGGATGAAGGGAATCCTTTACATAGCTCCCTTGTCAGCTGGGCTGAGTTTCCTTTACAATGCAGCCAAAGACTGCCTTTGTGGGCAGGGAAAATAGCTCCTCTAGGGGTGAGGATGACCACCTAGGCAAGAGGTTCTCCAAGCAGGAAAAGCCTTATAAAAAGCAGAGACATGTGGAAGTTTCTATTTGATGGAAAGACTACTAAAATGGACAGCATGGAAGGGAAAACATCAAAATTCTGCTCCCAGAGCAGTGGGACGTTGAACAAAAAGTACAAATATATTCATATCATGGGTGAATAAGGGTATCTGGAACATATCTTGAGTGCACCACCAGGAATTTCCTAGGCTTGATTGAGGCAGACAGAAAGGCTTAACTACATCCCAACTGGAGGGGTTCCTGAACGGACAAAAGATATTGGTTCAGGCTGCACCCATGCTTAGGTTGTTGGTGGAAGAGACATCCTGGAAGCCTGCCAATGGAGATGAGTCAGCAAGGTAGGCGTAATGGAGTGAGTGTGCAGGCGTAATGGGGGAGGGTTGAGATGTGTCAATGGTGGGAAAGAGTGGCATGCAGCACAGGTGACCTGAGCCAGATGCTACCCCCTCCAGAGCCAGCCAATGTCTCCTTGGACTTGTGCCAGCTAGAAGACACATTATCAATTAAAGGGCTTATGGAGGGGTAAGCCTGCCCACAGCATGCAGTACAGTCTGTTCTGGCACAGCAGCATGATCTGTTGAGGGGACACCTTAGGGATTGAGCTGTTAATTTATTAGAAATACTTCTGCTTGCAAAGGAGACCTTGCCAAGGTGGAGAGCCTGAATTTGCAGGACCTGAAAGTGAAATATGGATGTTTTCTGTTTCAACCTTTGTTAGCATGATCTTGACAGGAGGATAGCCATACCTCACCCCCTCTAGAACACAGTGCTGGCTGACTCTCAGGACTGTCAGCTAAGGAACTAAGATGGAGTTACAAGAGACTGTGCACTTTGTTGAAAGCGAAGTGATTGGCAATATCGCTTCTGTTTTTGCATCCTTCCTCCTTCCAAGCATTCCCCCTTTGTTCTTATTCAGCCTAGCAACTACTATAATTATTCAAGATGTTTACCTTGCCTTCCCTGATGGCATTCAGGGGCTAACTGTGTGTGCGTTTGATGCTGCATAGTTGCAGATTCCACCCTCCCTCTTATTCTATATTTAGCTCGCCAATAAACGAGGCGAGGGAGGGCAACGGCGCGGCACTCCAACTCCAGCCTTTCAATGCTGGAGCTGCGAGGCACTGCGCCAACCCACGCCTCTGGGCATGGAAATGCTCCGCGATCGATGCGATCGGTGTTCTTCCGCGCAACCTTAGCAGAGCCCCTCTCGATTAGCTAGCGTTCGACCCCCTTGGGTCAACGCCTCGCTCTTTCGTCTCCTTTTAGTAGTGCTGTTCTGTGAGCCCCCCCCTCTTTGCACAAACCGGAGAATGGAGGCATACCCTATAAATCAGTACTGCCGACAGAAAACGGGAGAATCAGACGGACACCGGTCACGTCCACGCGCTTGCGCACAAGGGAGCCGACCGTGGGGAAAGGATACTTGGGGCATAAGCAGATGTGCGCGCAGGCGCACTAAAGCATTTGAAGCGCTTGTGTATGTGAGCGAAAGAACGGTTGTTGCGTTCTGGCTCTGTAGCGCATGCGCATGGTCGGCTATTCGACAGTCTCTCTCTCTCTTTCTCCCCCCCTCGCTCACTGCCGCCCTCCGGTGCTTGCCTCCCTTCATGGGACATGCACCTCTGTTGCTACCTTAGAGTAACAGGAGGAGAAGGCGAGGAGGAGGAAGGAGGAGCGGCAGGAAGATGCCGGGGAAGCTGAAGGTCAAGATTGTGGCCGGGCGGCACCTGCCTGTCATGGACCGAGCCAGTGACCTGACTGACGCCTTCGTGGAGGTTTGGCTGGGGAGGGTCGCGCGCTGCCTCAGGCGCGGCCTCGCAGGACGTGCCGCGAGGGTTCGAAGGAGGCGGGAGTGGGGAGGAGGAGCTCGAGGGAGGTGGGAGGGGAACGGGCAGCAAGGAGAGTGAGTGCGCTGAGAGTAGGAAGTGCCCCTTTGAGTTCACTGGGTGGGCTGCGTGCAGCCTTGTGCCTCCTTATTCCCTGCTGTATTCGCATTGTGTGTGTATACCAGGGCGCAGGCTGGCTCTGTGGTGATGGGTACAGTGTGTGCCCTGTGTTATTTGTTGGCTCTTAATTTTGCTTTTACTAATTTGCCCTCAGTCTTTGGACGTGGAGTATAACTTGAAGTGCATAACATGAGGCCCAATTGTAGACCAGGCCTGTCCAACTTGTGTGACCCAACAAAACTAGGCCACGTGTGTGTATGTGTTTGTGTGTATATGGTGGCCTCCAGGGGCTTGATAAACCTCTTGTCTTCAGTGCTTGTCTGGCCAATTGAAATATGGGGGTTGGTTAGTGCATTGTAAATCGTAATATTTTGCGACTGGGTCATGTGCTGAGGTTGTGGAAGCCTGTTAAATGCTGCCATACCGCATTCCAGCCTGTGAGCATGTGTGAGGTCTGCTTATGTGTTTGCCAATGCATGCATGTATGGCAGGGAACTGCGATCAATCTTATTTACCTGTCATAAACACCTCCATGATGGATGTGAGCAGAAATACGGATTTGTGTGTGTGTGTGTGTGGTAAATGCATATTACTGGTTTATGGATACATGTGAAATGTGTATATATTATAACCTTGTATTTTAAAAAGAAACACAATGTATTGGTATTGTGAATATTTATATGCTTTTAACAAAAGTGTTCATAAAACAGTTTTCATAGCAAAAAAGGTATATAGTAAGCCCAAATTAGTGCTACATACAGGGCTGTAGTTAAGGGGTTTATGCCTGATATTTATATTATGAAGTATAATAAATTTCAAAGTGGAAACATGTAGCATGAGGGAAAAAGTGCTTGAATTATGAATGATAAAGTTGATTTTTGTTGCTTTAGCGGCTCATGGCTATTGATCAGCTGCACTTCAAAATGTGATACTATACCACTGGCTACTCATCTTGTTCTATGTGCAGATTTTTACTTCTTGTGCAGGTATAATAGGTACAGAGCCACTTGACAAGCCTATCATAGAAGTTACTTTGTAATGTATGCAGCGATTCTGAGAGGAATTTATTTCATATAAATACTATGCCCAATTTCTAAAATGAGACACGCCAGTGTTTTGTATAGAATATGCTTTTTTCTTGGATCTATCTGTTTGCTCTGGGTATGCCCTAGTGTTAAAAGTGTTTCTTTAGTACCAACAGAAAGGCAATTAACATGTGCCTGGAGGGCCTTTTTCCATTATTTCATTTATCCCACATGTTATTTCTGTCATTTCCTTAGCACTGATGACTGTGTAAAGGGTCATGAGTTTTGTTGCTGAACAAGGGTCTGAATCTGCCTGCATCCAAGCACATGATCCACTATATCAGACTGGTCGTGTGCTCTGGGTTGTCGCTTTCTGACTGAAAAAGCGTTTATGTTTATAAGTACTTGCAATTGCTGTGTCTACCATTCTTTTCTTCCTGTTGCACACCCTTGAAGACTGTTCTAGAATGGTTGCTGCCTCATTCATCACAGAACCTCAGTGCCTCTAAGAGCTGGTATGCAGAAGTGTTATCATCTGCAGCTTTCCCCACCAGTGTCTTGATAATGGGGAAATACTAAACTTGTTGAAACAGTTGCAGCTCAGTGTCAGACTGGTGACAACTAGAATTTAGTCTCTTCATTATCCACTATCTGCTTGTTTAATATAACTGTCAACATAGTAGATAAAAATGAATCCCACTGACTTGGTGTATTGGTGTTCTTAAGATATTGACCTTAATATTCTGTGTTGTCCATCATTAGTAACTTAGCGCTTTACCCCCCTCTGTGAACGCCACCGTGGAAAGTCCAATTATCACATGGGCCATCCTTTCAGCGGTACCACTTCTGCTGAGGTGTTACTTCGCAAGCCACTGCTGAGCTTTCAACATGGGTTGAAAGAGCGACCCATGTGATAATTGACTCTCCCCATATCATGAAAAAAATGATTAAGATTTGCGCAGTTTCTCTTCTGTCATTTGCAACTAATGAGTTTCTATGTGAGATGAAAGTGCTTATTTCTGGCCATCATCTGTTTAATGACATCATTTCCTGCTTAATAATGTCACTTCTAGCCCTCAACAGGTGCCATGAATGCTGTTTAGCCCACTCTATGAAATGAGTTTGACAGCCATGTTCTAGATAATTTGAGGAACATATGCTAATTGTGTGCCCAACTAGCACCTGATGATTTTAGCGTTAGAAATACTTCATTCATTCATTTGATTTATACCCCACCATTCTCCCTGAAGGAGATGGTATCTGCCAACTCTGTAACAATGATGCACATAGGAAAAAGAAGCATCAGAACGGACCCTTAGGGTTGAACTACAGAATATGTTATGTCATGTAAAATGATATGGGTAATATGTGAAGTTATTCACACAGTTATTAGTTCCTCTGATAGGGAATTCTATAGTTGTCGCACTGCCTTGCCTCAGTGCTGTTATCCCTCTTACAAGGATAAAAGGAGAGCCCCCTCAGATGATGTAAGAGGCTAGTCCAGTTTATTTGAAGGACTGTCTTCTCTCATACATTCTGGCCCAAACTGAAGGGTTTTAAAGGTCAATACCAGCGTCTTGAATTGGGCCCTGAAATGAATGGGCAACAATTTCAGTCATTGAAGTAGCAGTCCAGCAGACTCAAACTGCCTAACTTCAGTACCCACCTGGGCTCTGCCTGGGCTTCACTAATTGCAGCTTCTGAACCATCTTCAAGGGCAGCTCCACAGAGAGTGCATTACAGTAACCCATTCTTGAAGTCACTAAGGAATGGACCACCTTCCGGTCAGGTCAGATTGACTAGTACGGCCGCAGCTGGCATGCAAAGCAGTGCCCCCAATCCTCAACTCAGCCAACCTAAAGACGGATTGGAAACGGTCCACATGTGACAGTATACATAGATAAGTGATGCTTAAAACAGCCCTAAGGATGTTTGAGGAAAGGATTATTTAGTACAGCAACTAAGAATCTGAACCACATAGAAAGAGCTTTAAAGGTCTTGAATCTGAGAAATACTAGCAGAAAAACAAGAAAAGGATCGCAGATGTGATAGAGTTGTTATACAGGTGTAAATAAAACAGATGGACTAAAAGGTGGTAGGTGTGACATTGTGTTATAATGAATTAAGAATTTGGTTGTGGCAGTGATGAAGCCTCTGAAACCACCGGCTTACCGTTTGGTATGTAATGAATGTTTATGAACATTCTGTCTCCTGTGGGAACAATGCTGCTAGTAATAGAATGTTCAAAACTGTGGGGGAAGTTAAAGGTCAGTTTGGCTCTGGGACCTTAAAATAGGAGGAGTTGCATAGGCAAGGCAGGAAGAATGACAGCATTATGTGGGAAGTGTCATGGCCCAGAACCAGCTCTTTTGCTTCATGGTAGTTTCAGCAGGGAGTTCCACAATGGGAAACCCATTGCTTGCTATCTCAGCCAGACTGCATGCTTGTTCTGCATTTGTCAGTGCCAGCAAGTTCTACAGACAAGCAGTACTCAAATGTTGTTATAGCAAGTTTACTTGAGATGATTTGGCCATTCCAACGTCTTTAGATACTTCAAAGATGAATTTAAGAACTGACAGCCCAATCCTATGTCTACTCAGAATTAAGTCCCATTGACTTCAATGAGGCTTACTTTTACTTTCTACCATTTGTCCTTTGTTTTTGTATAACGAAAGAAATCTATAAGTAAATATGTTCTTCATTCGTGAACATCTTGGTAAATTCATGCATGCATTTGGCAGTCTTCAAGCATGCAGACCCACAAGTACTGCGCAGTGAATGTTCTTTCAGCAATTTATCCTACTTTTATGCTCCACAAAAACAGTCATTTTTGAACAGATTATCTCTTTTTTTTCATTTTTGCTCCTGCCAATACATCCATGCATTCCCCCCCCCGTCTTGCTCATATGTACCCATTTTCTATGTCTCTTTTCCTTCATATGGGGTCTTTTTATCCATGTGGGTTCCATTCCTGAGCCCTTGTGGATAAAAAATCCGTGGGTAATGAAACCCATGGATTTACCTCATACACACCTCTCCAAATTCAACTGGAGGGCTTTCCCAGGCCTCATATATCCTTAAATGGCATCAAAAACATGACTTCTGGTTTCTCCAAAAGCCTCAAGTTACATTTTTTTCAGCTAAAACTGCCACTCTGAGGCCTGTTGAGGCTGCGCATGGATGTATGCAGCTTCAGTAGGCTTCAGAAGAGCCTCTGAAGCTCCTGGAGCACTGCTGCAGTTGCCTTCAGAGGCTTTGCATTGAGCCTAATCCAGCTTAGCATGGGCCTGGGGCCACCCTTGTTGAGCCAAATCTGCAGATAATTATGCTCAAGCTGTGTATATATGTTTTCCTGTTACACCCCCCATTGCCTGTGTACTTAGGCCAAGTGTTCTGTGTCTTCCTCCTGTGAGGTGGAGGGGCAGAAAGTCTTTTGTTTGTGACACATTGCTGAGTGCTTCAGGTCTGTTTTATGGAATTGGTTATTGACAGGTCTTTAGTTCGTGTGCTCCAGATTCTTCTTAATCTTTGAACATTCTTTTGTGGGGAGTAACACAAAGTGTCCTTGGAGGACAGAGGCACTCATCCATTGCTTAGGAATTTTGAACCAATTTAGATGTTATAGGAGTTGTGTGTATTAGATTCACACTGAGATCAATCTCTCAATTGCTTTTGCTGTGTAAGGTGGTACCATTTTCTTATGAATGTTGCCCCTCACTCCAAATGTTTATGAGCATGAGTAAAGAAATTAATTATGTGATAGTTCTGACACAAAACTGTGTGGAATTTTAAATGATACGAGTGGTATGATATGTTAACCTTGCTAACTGGGCAAGAGGCACTTTTTCAAGTGGTGTTCCTCTTATGTTTAGCAGGGGGAGAGTAATTGTCCCTCTTCATCCCAGCACAGTGTCTTTTCTAGTAGCTGTGTTGCTGGTGGTGTTCTGCATACTTTTCAAAAAAAATTGTGAGCCCTTTTGGGACAGGGAACCATTTAACTTCATTATTTTTTCCTGTAAACCTCTTTGTGGAATTTTTGTTGAAAAGCGGTATATAAATACTGTTGGTTGCTTGCCATCTGGATATTGACCTCTGTGGCTGCTGTAACATCTTCACTTCTTCGCATATCAATGTACTTTTGAACTGATGTGTGAGGGGGAGATTTATGTGTAAAAGAGGATTCATATTTCCCCTTGTAATTACTGAGCTAAGGATACTCAGACACATTGCACAGTTGGTAAACAATAGCTGGAGATAATGATCCTGATATTGTTTTACATGGTCATAGATCTCAGCTTGAAAGCTAGTATGTAGCAAGAGTTCCAGATTATTGAGGTACTGTTCTTTGTTCTTAGTTTGTTTAGATTCAACTTAATCTCTTTCTTAGATAAACAAAGTGAAAATGAGCTAGTTTTATCCCAAAATAAGAATGTGTATCTTAGCTCCTCAGGGCCTAGCCAGATTTGTTAACATGGTGAAGAACAATCAAGAGCTTAAGTTGAGGATCAAGAATTGATTGAATTATGTTTTAAAATACTGAAGAGGAAAAATAATTTGTCTCTTTTTAAGGCATAGTAAAGTGATATTGTACATATTGGGAGCAATTGTGTTTCAAGGAGCCAGCTTGGGGTTTATATTTCAGTGTGATGTTATTCAGATTAATTGAACTGTAGCCTTGTGAAACAGTGGACTCATTAAACAAAAAAGCGCGCGCACACACAGCCTTCAAACAATCCTTTGAATAGTGTTGTATTGCAAAATCTATGATTATATGAAGCTAAGGCACAGAATAGTTGTGTACTTGTCACTGAGTGAATCAGTGGCAAGGTCACTTTGTGAATAGGTGTTCTGTTGACTAACATCAGACATTGAGAGGCTCTTATCACTGTGGAATTTTATAAACCTAAGTCCTACTTTATTTTATTTATAGGTTTTATGCCCCGTCTTTGACCAAATGGTCCTCAATGCAATTTACAGTGGATTACAGCAACACCACCACCAGTAGCAATATAATAATAATACTTCACATATGTACAAGCAGCCTATAGCCCCTTGGTCTGAAGCAGATGCCAGAGACAGCTTCCCTTTGGTGCTGCGGTACCTGGACAACTGGAAGTTCAAATACCCTATGAATATTGAGTTCCCCACACGTGAAGATCTGCCACTTGCAGTAGCCAACAAGGTTCTCTTAAAAACAAGGGCAAACTTCAGAAAAACGACTGGACATGAAGAGATGCTATGAAGGATGTGAATAGTTTGCAGTCTGTGCAAGCCCTTGCTCATATCTCTGGCCACTCTGGCTCTCTCTTAGAGTCGAGACCAGCGGGAACCAAACACAGGCCCACGGGCTGAATCCAACACCTGAAAAATGTTTTCTCAATGTGGCACTTACTGTACTGTGCTGCATCTGCTTATTTTTCCTGTTCATCACCCCCAGAAATTTGTGCCTGGCAGTTGCTTCTGTTGCCTATCATCCCATCAGGCTATGTGCCTGGATTTCCAGATGGAGGTGGCTGCCAGGTGTGAGTTTCTGGGATGATCAGCAGGAAAGATAAGCCACTGTGGCACAGAACGGTAAGTGCAGCATGCAGAAGACTTTTTCAGAATGCAGAAGTGCCATAGTTTGGAGACCCCTGGTCTAGGCCCAAACCTTGGCCTGTAGGACAGATGCGGCCCACAGCAAGCCTGTATCTGGCCCATGGCAGGGCTTCAGTCCCTTGAGAGGCTCCGGACTCTAATTGATACAGCACACCATGCTTCTGGGGGGGGGGGAGCTCACCCCCCCCAAAGCCCTATTAAATTACCCAACCCCTTCATGGCATACCTGTAGACCATTTGTGGCCAGTGTGCCACATCATGGTTCAAAATCACTGCTTTAAACACTTATCTGCCCCAGCCATGTGTGAAATCAGGATGGAAAGGTGCAAAAGGGTGCATGGATCAAGATGTGGATTCTGAATCTCTTCCCCTTCTCCATATCTAGCTGGTTTTTATCCCATCTGGTTGAAATTCTGATATGAACCCTAACTGGGAGAAGGGGGAATAACCTTGGATTATTGTATGTTCCTGTTCAGCTTGTGTGTCCTTTTTGAAGAACACCATACCTCTTGTTTTGCTCATTATTGGGGCAGATCCATGCTTAAAGGCATGTAGTCTAAACCTGAAAAACTTCGCAATTGTGTATATATAAAGTGTTCAAGGAACTGTACCAAACAACAATGTAATTAAATAGCCATATGTTCATTGACATCATACTTGCTCTAGGTTTGTAAGGTTGATACTGGGTTTGTAATGTTGATATCAACAATTGTAAGGTTGATACTTTTAAGTGCAATGCATGTTGTGTGCCAGTGGGTTGAATCTGAATGAAATGATAGAACAGGAACAAAGACAAGGAATAAGAAACATAGTACCTATTGCAGTTTAAATGCTGCAAATTTATACTAACTTTGGGGGTGGGTGGGTCACCCCAATGATGTACCGCCATGACTTGCCAGCAGCTTGCTCCACTCAATGTGGTCTCTTGTCATGAAACTGGTGGACCCTGAGTGGACAGGATGGGAAAGATGCACTCCCCAGTTCCCTCTCTGCCACACCCTTTCTCAATTTCCATGGGAGGGCACCACAATTAACATATCAGATAAAAGATTGGCCCTAAAGGTTTTTTAAATATTGGTTAGCTCCATTCAAGTGAATAGGTAAATAGCATGAAGAAAATCAAATTACATATTTGTAATTGTATGAAGTTAGTTTTATAAATATTGGAAAATAACTTTGGAATTAGTTTGGAATTTTGGCATAAGATGGAGAATAAGATTTATCTTCAATTTTTTTCAGGTCAAGTTTGGAAACACAACATTTAAGACTGATGTGTATCCCAAATCTCTCAATCCTCAGTGGAACTCGGAATGGTTTAAATTTGAGGTAAGTGTTCCAGAAACAGAGCCTAGATGTATAGGTACAGTTACAGGGATTGTGTTACACAGGAGCTCAGGCTCCTGCAAAACCTAGCATTTTGCCCACACACCCCCATAGGAATGCCACTGATAATAACTAATTTCATGTATACTGTATGTTCTCATGATATGGTGTAGATGCCTTTTAAAAACAAAGTGGACAGGTTTGGTTTGGGAAAACTACCAAGGCAATTCCACATTAATCTGTTGTAATTATACCATGTAGCGCACAAACTTAGGAGTTTTGAATGAATGAAAGTTTTGTTAATGCAAATTCTGCCTTGTTTAACGTTGAAACTTCATACTCATATTTAATTTTCTAGGTAGATGATGAAGATCTGCAAGATGAACCCCTACAGATTACTGTTCTTGATCATGATACCTACAGTGCCAATGATGCCATTGGCAAAGTTTACATTGATATTGATCCTCTTCTTTACAGTGAAGCAGCTCCAGGAATCTCTGGATGGTTTCCAATTTATGACACAATACATGGTGAGACCTTTGATTTTTTTAAAAACACCACCACATTTTTTGGTCAGGAAATTGAAGTATATTAGCTTCCCTGCTGAAATGTTTAAATCATTTTGACATAACCTGAGACTCGGTTGTTCTTAAGTATTTTGAGAGTTGTATCTAAATACAGGTACCTCTCATTTTACCAAGTGTTTGATTTAGGTGTTCTTGGAGTAACAGACTTGTTTAATTAAAATGAAAACCTAATTTACACTTTAAGTGTTTTGGAATAATGTGCACTTTCCACTCGTTCCCACGTGTTGGAGGAAGGTGTGGTTTCAGTACTCTGCAAATTGCTGTAGCTTGGTGTGCTGAAGGGGAAAATGCCGGAAGACTGGCCCTGAAGCAAGGGATAGTATAGAAACAAGGTGAAGGAAAGTGTGGTGGGGCACACTTGTGTGTTTGCCTGCTGTTGAGGAATCAGCTCCAGGAGCAGTGGGAAGGGAAGGCCAGTGGCACGCAGCAGCTTCCTTGAAGCAGAGGAAATAATTACGCAGTAGCAGCTGGAGAAGCAAGGCTTCTTTGCCCTCCCAGCTGGCTATAGGAAAGGTTGGGAAGGGCCACTTCTGGTCAATCGGCCTGCCTTGCTTCCCTTAGTTGGACTCTGATCCAATGGTGCATACTCCATTTGCAACTGTCCAGGCAGTGGTAGTGGGGATGGAAAGGAGGGTTAAGCCCTGCTTTTAGTGCTGTGGGTTTCACTCTTCTTAGGCCTTAGGCCTCTTCCCCTCTGTTTCTGCCTTATTGTTCAAGGTTTTGTGCATAGAGGAAAGAGGATACAGTCTACTTTGTCTCATGTGGCTGTCTGGCCAGTGCAAACCTTTGTGTGTATGGGTGCTTATAATGTCTTCTCCAAGGTTCAGTTTGCGGGTCTTGTGCACTGCATTCTTAGGTATGAGCCCAGTGTGTTAGGTATGTTGGCTGGTGTGTGGGCATGCCCCTTTCCCCCTCTATTAATTGAATGCAAGGATAGGATTGATGTTTCCTAATCTGTTCACCTAATGTGTACCACTTACATGTTTATGGTACAGCTATTCTTAGTTTACATATTTTTGAAATACACGTGGCTTTTCGAAAACATAACCCCTCACATAAAACGAGAGTTATCTGTATGTGAATCTAAAATCATCATTTTTCAGGAAAGTCCTGTTTGTATTTGTGCAGTTCATTCTCTTTCCAAAAATTGTGGTCCTGAACTATGTTTAACATATGGGGTGGAAAGTATAAAGAAAACTTCAGGCACAAAGAATTTTTGGGTGAACACTCTGAGTATTATTAAAGTGCTATGGTAAAAGAGTCCTTATATCATTGGACTCTTCTAAGGATGTGCTCTCAAATAATTATTTATGGAAGCAACGTATTTTTATTTTTCCATGTAATAAGACAAACCTAATTTATGGGACAACCTGTACTCTCTTCCAGTGAATACAGCACAGGACTTAGGGTCATTAAGGGTGTTCCACAACCAGCTGCCTGATGAACTTACTAATGTTCTCATGTTTCAGGAGACTGCAGTTCATAGGCTAATGATGAAATGTACTGGAACAGTAGCTTTTACATGACTCTAGGTTTTAATACTGTGCTTACAGCTAGGGAATGACTATGAAGGTTTTTTTACAGCTGCAGATAATTTTAGCTCTATTCATGGCATACTTTCCAGCTTCTCTGTTTCAGATTGATGGTAGTTCATCTTTCCAGGATAGTATGTTCTAAGTGATCCAAGCTTACTAACTATTCAACATGCTAGCAATGCCGTATAGAAACTGTCCATGACATAGGCTTCAATGTGACGTGCAACATTATTATGGCCATTAGCACAGATTTTTTTATAGAAGGAATAAACTAATAGAGGACAGATCTATCAAAATTATGAACTATGAGACCTAAAAATGACTCTGAATACCAGATACTGGGAGGATAACCTGTGGTTTTAATATTTTACAATGTTCAGAAGCAGTTCTTAAGAGAAGAAAATATTTCCTTCTGTATTCGCAGTAGTATTATAGTCCCTGAGCTGGTAGGGCCTTTTTTCCTCCATTACAACCACAATACAATACTGTACCTCTCTTTATCTGCTGCCACCATGGTCTCCTGTTTTTCTTTTGGAAAATAGTGGCTACTGGAATGTAAGAGTCATTTGAAGCAAAAAGATTTTAGTCTCAGCTAATTGTGAGAAATCGAAGGTGGATGTTCACCATTAAGGAGTTTTCTTGGTTCCTTTTTTTCTCAGTCCAACACACTACCCCCGCTCTAAAGTATCAGCACCTCATTTTGAGAACCATTGCAGGAAGTCATTGCATTAAAATTGTTTCTCCCCATAATTAGTTTCCTGTGCTTCTTCCCCCCCCCCACACTAATTACATATAGCTGCATTCTTCTCCAGGAACCCTGCAAACCTGTGCCTTAATCACTTTTATTATTTGCATTTTAGGTATTTTATTTCGCCACTTTCCCTCCAGAGCTTAAATACTTCCCCCCCCCATTATTACATATTACATTATTACATAATTCCTGTTGAAATTGGTATGTGTTACTCAGGCAGCCTAGTGCTAACTTGTACTGGAACAAGCAGGCCAACTAGCCTATGTTGTTTCCAGTGTGGGTTAAGTGCAGACTGGAGCGCAACTCAGGATAAGGGTTTTTTCTCTCCCTTGTCCTTTGTCATGTGCCAGCTATGCCTATGGAGCTACTTGGATTTGTGCCAACTATTTTGCTACTGAAATTCCAGGCAGCCTGTGTAAGGCTGCTCGGGCCAGTTACAGGGATTAGGATACAGCCCAAGATGCCATGGTTGGTCCTACCTCTCTCCTGGGTGGATAGAGATGTGAGATGTACATTTTTAATCTTTTGGCACTTCAGTTACATTTTAAAAAATAACTTCATTAGTTTTCTTCTGTTGTCTTTTTTTAATCTGTTCTCACTTAGAATATTGGAATACTGTTAGTAATACTAAGAGCTGAATTGTCTTGAACTGAATCTTTCTCGTATCTGTTGGTGGGTGTTCAGGTCTCTTTGTGTAAAGGCACAGAATTGGATCAGATTTCCACTTGCACAACTGGGCTTTCCCATTCTCTGTACATGAACAGCGTAAATCAACTCTTGAAGAATGGGGGGTGGGGGAGGTCCCTGTGGGATGAAGCTCAGGGGGCTGCACTGAAGGAGAGAATCTATGGAAATTGTAAGAAGTCTTTGTGTGAACAGAAGTGCATTTCTGCTAATGCAAGGCAACTATTTTTTTTTGCACATACAAAAATCTACTGAAATTATTGGAGATGAAGTTTTGCATGGATTTTAGTATTTAATGCAATGCATCTTTTGCTTATGGATAAGCTATTGTGATGTGTCAGTCATGCTATTTGAGAATAAAGATTGTAAAAGATTGAACAGCCAAAGTTGTCATCTCCGTGTTCCAGAAAGAGATACTGTGGATCCAGTTGTTGAGTGTATAATGCTGTTGACTGTATAATGCTTTTAATATAAACCTTGCTCTATGCTTGTGATTGCAGAACTGGACAAAATTAATTCTTCAGTGTGTTTTTACTGATACAAGCCCAACAATGTTTATTAGTGTTCTGACTGGCAAATTTTATGAGAGCAAGTAATTTGGTTTGTTTCTGTTCTGATGCACATTCTCACTTTCGTACACTTTTTACACACAGGTATACGTGGAGAGATCAATGTGGTGGTGAAAGTAGACCTCTTCAATGACTTGAATCGTTTTAGACAGTCATCCTGTGGAGTAAAATTTTTTTGCAGTGAGTCTAGAAATATTTTGAGAAGTACCTTAAATGTGGAAACCAGTGTTCTAAACTTAAACCATTAAATATTTGTTGCAGCTGTAGATTTCTATTTAACACTGTTCTCATGTTTTTAACAGCTACATCTATTCCAAAGTGCTATAGGGCTGTAATAATTCATGGGTTTGTTGAAGAGCTGGTGGTTAATGAAGATCCAGAATATCAGTGGATAGACCGAATCCGTACACCAAGGGCATCAAATGAGGCCAGGCAGAGGCTTATTTCATTAATGTCAGGTACTTGTAATTCTTGGCATGCCTTAGTGAGGTTTCTTCAATAGAGGCATTTTATTTTTAAATACATTATTTCTCTTGATTGATTTTACAGACTTGCTTAATGTGTATAGTTACTGTGGGCAAATTGAATATTATATGTTATAGGATAGCACTACATGAAAATATAGTCAGAAAAATATTTTGTGGTGTTTTGGGTGTACAATGCAATGAAAGCAGTGCAAGTCATGGAATGGCATTTTCATGAACTAACAGTTTTCCCAAAGAGAGAATACTCAAAACTGGTAAGTGATTCATCTGTTAACTTATAACTTGATCTAACAATAATTTACAAATGGATGTAATGATTATAACTTGTTGTGGCAATTTCTGGTCTGTTCAGAAACTGTAGCTTGCATAAAAAAGCATCCACGTATTCTTTGGCAGGTTGGAATTTCAAAGGTCATCTTGGATTGCTGGACTCTTAGAAAGTAGAATGATACATTTAGACACTGAATGTGTGAAGAATTGGTCTCAACTATTTGCTTAGTGATATCTATATGAAAGAATAATTGTATAAATTGTAATTCTCTGGCATTTAATAATATACAGTTAATTTCTTAAAGTTTAATGTCTAATTTTCTACAAAATTTAGACAGATTCCTAGAAGAAACAAAAACTATCCTTCTCCCTTCCCCCAAATCCTTTGAAGTTTGAAATGCTGTTTTTTCTTCATCCTTATTACTTTAGTAGTGCTTTGTATATACTACTTTGTATACAACTTTAGTAGTGCTTTGTATATTATTTGTATAATATCAATTATTTGATGTCATCACAGAGCTTCTGGAGGTAGCACTGTAACACTGCACACCTGCTGAAGCGTTCTACGCACAACTCTTAGAGTGAATGCTGCTTAGCAATTTGATTCTGTTGAGCCACTGCTCCAGTAGCTGCATTTGCTGCTGGTTCTTTTCTGGGCCCAATTTAAGAAACTGATTTTGATCTTTAAAGTCCTTCATGGCTTGGGACCAGGATACCTCCAGGATCCCCTGCTTTTACACATTCTGGCTTGCCCCCTTAGGTCTGCAGGGGAGGTTCTGCTCTGTGTGCCGCCCCTATGGAGATTGTGGGGCAGCAACCAGAGCTAGTACCAGGGCCTTCTCTGAGCAGGCACCATAGCTGTGGAACTGCCTCCTCCCTGGAGGTGTTCCAATGCGGATTGAAAACTGTTTTTTTTATTTGACAGTTCCATCATGGTGATTAGTTGTTCCCCTTGTTTTTTCCTACCCAGTTTTTTTTACTGATGTTTTACGATTTTTATAGTTCATAGTTTAGTGTTCATAACTGTTTTTTATTGTGTTTCCATTTTTACTATTCTTTTTACTGATAATGTCACACATTTCTGCAAGGCAGAGGAACAAATTAAAATGAATAAATAGTGCTAAATAGACTTAATGGTCTAATGCAGAGGTTCTCAAACTCAAGCACAGTGACACCCCAGCCTGAGAAATCCTGCCTCTGCCCCTTAAGGGGCAGGGGACGGTGGAAGGCAGCAACACAATCCCCAGGGTTGCGCCACTGCTGGGGCTGATCGGGTTTTTTTAAATGTACCTTCATCCTGTGCCAGCCCTCCAGGAGGTGCAGGGAGCACTGAGGAGTTCTCCAAGCCTCTGTTTCTGTAAAAAATTTGTTCAAATACCACTTCACGATTGAAAACCGGAAGTGGTTTCTGATTGAGTTTTTTGCAGAAACAGAGACTTGGGGAGCCCTGTGGAAGCTGGCACTGGATGCAGGTATTTTAGAAACCTCTGGCAGCAGCGCAATCCTGGGAAGCCCCACTGCCTCCCCCTGCAAGCACTTGCCTTGTTTCTCAATCTCCGCAGGAGCTTCTCCTACTCCTTGGGAGCTTGAGAACCAAGGGTCTAATGTATTCTTCCCTGAAATTTGTCACATTAGCAGCATTGAAAGCAATTTAAAACTGATCTATTTGTGTCTTCCCTCCTCATTGTTTGTAGGGGAACTGCAAAGGAAGATTGGCTTGAAGGTACTTGAAATGAGAGGGAATGCAGTTGTTGGCTACCTGCAGTGTTTTGATCTGGAAGGAGAATCTGGACTAGTAGTTCGAGCCATAGGAACAGCCTGTACCTTGGATAAATTAAGTAATACGCCAGCATTCTTACCCTCATGCAATTCCCCATCCAAAGAAATGAAGGAGTAAGTATGAGTCAAAATGTTCATTGGAAAGTGTGTTTCATATTTTCTTATTCTTTCTGTTCTACATAATTTTATTTGTCTTCTCCCTTTCCTTTGAGGGGGACTCTATAGAATTAAACCTTGGTATGATCCATGCTTCTGGAGTAATAACCCATGTAAATTCTTGCAGTGCTGCACAGCATGCTGATGATCGAATCTGCCTCTTCTAGCCTGCAGGCTGCAGTACCATTTTTTTTTTCTGATGAATTGCATCAATACAATGTTTGTTTATTTGGGGTGCTATTTTGCAATATTATGCTTTCCCATAGGATTTTTATTTTCTTTTAATTTGAGTATCTTTACTGAGCATTTACAGGGAAAAGTAGTGTAAACAGTATTGTGGCCATGGTATTTTGTAATATAAACTAGTATTATATGTCACAAGTGTTCTTACAGCTGCCTCTTTAGTGCCCTTATCTCTTACACAGAACAAATTTAAGTTTTGCTCCCTTGTGGCTTGAAATAGTAGGCTGCTCATGAGATCTCAGTTCAGTAGTAGATCACTGAGTTCAAGCTTTAGCATGATCAAGTGGAAATAAAAATAGTAAGAGTCTGAAGACACCTTGTTTGGTAAGGAGCAAATGAAAATAGATCAGCTTAGATTTTACGAATGAAATGGCGAATGAAAATGATCAGCTTACAGTTCACAACATTTTGTAATTTCTTTTATGCTAGCCTTGATAGAAGGGTCAGCAGGTGTTTTGGTTTTTTTTTTTTTTTTTTTTTTTGATTATTTTTACTATAGCCATACCAGCTAGAATCTTCAAAAGGCCCAAATCCATTTCCAAAATTTAGGCCTTTCCATATAAAATGGTTTTCATCCATAGTGTACAAACATTAAGACCTGCCTTGCTCCATCCTGTATGTTTTCTTTCTCTTGATACATTTTGCACACCGCAGTTGCCAGAATTGCTGAATCTTTGGTTTCACACACTTACATACTATCCAGTTACTGAAACAATCATTCCTATGTTGTTTGGTAAAGTTTGTCATCTTCTGCTTTTATACCCTCGAGGATGGCATGATTTTTTTTAATGGACTCATGCACAACACACCAGACTAGTTTAGGTTACTTGATAGTCAAAAGCATGGAATAGGACCATGGCTAGCCGATCTGATTCCTGGTTGACTTGCTTCATGCAGATAAAATTTAGTACTTCACAATCCTCTTTCTGAATTAGTTCTATTCAGTACTAGTTTTTGTGGCCAGAATTGTCATAATAAGAGAAATTCATTTTTGGGATCCATGTTTAAAAAAATGTGTTACAAAAACTGTGTAAATGTGCCTTTGTAGGGAAAATATTGGCTATTTTTATTTCTGTTTTCCATTGGCCATTGGTTCAAGAGCACAAGTCTGGGTATAGCTATATTACTAATTTCCTACAACCTATGAAGGCATCTGGGTTAAGTCTGACCTGTAAATACTAGTTTGGCTTACTAGCTGGTCTCTATTTGCACTTGCCATCAACCACCACAACAAAGTCCTCTATAAGGTGCAGAGGGCTTTGTCATACTGAGATACGGAGAAGGTAAGATGCGGGAAATTTTTCCTGCCTCTTTTTTTTTTCCCCTTCCCCATGCTCTCTGTATAAGCAAGAGTTTGGTGGAGGGGATGTGTGTATCCTTTTTGCCAGAAGACTAGGAGCATTTATTAATTTGTGGCAAGTAGGTTTGTGAATGTTTGTAATAGGGTTGAGTCATCTCCCCTTCTCTGTCCCCCAGCCCCCCCAAGAAGAAGGAAAATTAAAGGAAGAATCTTCCTGGCTGTGATATAGTGCTTAAATAAATCATGCAGTTACCACATTGGTTTTGCAATCTAACTCAAAGTTTGCACGTTCTTTCTATATTCCATCTTGAAAAGAAAATGAAACTGACCCTAGTTGTATTTGGCATATTAATATGTATGTTAATGGAAAAAAAAATCAGCCAGCTAAATTTGTCTTCAAACCAGTATTCACTACTCACAAGACTAGTAGGCACCTACTGATGTTTCTTTCCCCCCCCAGCTAACCCATTGCCACAGATACAATTACATTTTAACAAGATAATGCTTAGCTGCTAATATTTCATCTTTACTCTTGAGAGCAGGGGTGTAAAACACAAATAGAGGGACAACTTCCCAACTAAGCAGATCCCTGGGAATGGCATCCATAATTTTTTCATCAAAAACGTCAATTTCATCACAATTCGATTACCATTTCCCAAAAACTCTTCTTTCTGATGTCTACCATTCATTACCAGTGTTTCACATCCTGTAGTATGTCAGGCATGGGAAAAAGAAAGCTAAGAAAGAGGATCTGCTATCAAAGTTCAGTTGATTATTTTACCTGCTTTATCTCCCCATTAAGAGAGTCACTGGCTTGCTGCAGCCTTGCCTTAAGCATGAGGTGATTTAAGTGGCAAGGTAGGGTCCTTACGACCATGGATCTGCTTCTTGTTAAGCATGTCAGCTTATTATTGCCGGCAATTTGGCTCTGTATATTATTGCAGAGGCTGCATTGGGGACCCCCAAAGGACCTGATACCCCCTATGTTGACAGCCTTATGTTTGACACCCCTGCTTTAGAGCCTGCTTTAAAAAAATTCTCCAATAATTAGAACACCCTGAAATAATCTTTACATGTAACTTTGCAATCTCTTGTATGTATTTTTTTCTTTCTTCCGCCTTGGCTGCAAATTCTCTCAGGTCTCCGCTGGCTCATCCACCAAGCCATGGATGTCGTTCGACTCACAACAGCCCAATTCACACTGCTACTGGCTCACGGCTTACTCAGAACTTCTCTGTATCTGTTCCCACTCTCATCTACACTGGTACGAGACTGCTCAGACTCAGAAGCTGGGGAGAGGCAGGCTACAGGCACAGTGACTGCAAAGGGCAGGCAGGCAGTGTAGGCAGGTACCACTAAGCTTCTTTCACTGGGAGTGCTTCTCCTGGGAATAGCTGCCCCATGTTCGTCTGATAAAACAGAAACAGGAGGCTGGAAGATGTGTGTCTTGAGTCTCTCTTGTACGTTGCGCTTTGGTGTATGCAAGTTTTTCCTTTCCAGGTATAAGATGAAAAACCGAAGATGCAAATCCTTTTGTTACAGTGCGGGGTGGGGGGTGGGGAATGCACACTTTGATTGCGCATGATCTCAAAAATGGCTATGTGGAAGAAACATTAAGCTGGACAAACAGGTAAGGTAATGCTTTGTTTTGACAACACAATGATACCAATACGTTACTGCTCTTTGCTTTGTGTTTTAGCTGTGGCACACTGCAGATGCTAAAGGATAAGGAAACATATTTTTCTTGGAAGTGTGTGTTGTGTATATGTGAATAAACCCACAGATATATAGTCTGCAACCATCATTTGTTTTCCTTTTGGATAACCTGGTTCCAAAACCATTTTTCATTCCTACAGATGTGCTCCTTTGACCCCAGTTATAGATCTTGATGGATTTTACTTTTTGTTTTTGATGCTTCACACCTTATCTCTCTGTGTGCTTTGTTTTGTTTTGCTAATGTACAATTGCCACCTATCTGCACAATGTTGAGTTGGTAAGCAGCTTTTTTCTTCTGTTTTTTGCCTTTGGTCTCATATTCAGCTTCACACTTCCGGACAAGTATTGGCTCTGTTGCCCCTGCCCCTGCCCCTCCCCACATCCTGGTGTTGGGATCATGCTGCTATCAGCCCGGTCCTTTGGCACAGGGTCACTGAATATGTTTCCACCTTCTTCTGGCAGGATTCCTTTCAATGAAGATCCCAATCCCAATCCTCACTCATCAGGACCCTCCACCCCTCTGAAAAACCAAATCTATTCCTTTTCACCTTCCAAGTCCTACAGTCGACAGTCCTCTTCTTCTGACACAGATTTGAGTTTGACACCCAAAACTGGTAAGGTGCTTCCACCCACTTTATTTTGATTTTGTTTGTTTTTGTTTAATTTTAGCTTTTCATTCACTCCTTTTCTCTGGTTTTTTTTTTTTTCCTGGCATGCAAGTTACCACAGCAACACGGAAGCGGGATTTCTTATAGTGTTAAAAGTTTGAAACTCTATTTACATAAGCCTATGATTTACTTCATTGTATATGAAGTTGTGTATGTTGCATTGTGTAGCGCACAGATAGCCCCCTGCAAATGGACAAAAGTGTATCAAAAATATAAGACAGTTGTAAGGAACTGTCTTTTAATTTCCTCCACGTCATATTGCAAATTATGGAGATAGTCACCATAATATGTCGGGGAATAGTTGAGCATGTACCTAATATGCAAGCTTGTAAGACTAACTTCTTCCTAAACCAAAAATGCTTCTCTACACCTACATTTCTTTGTAATTAGCCTTCTGTTTGCAAGCCTGAGTCATTAGAAATGCGGCTGGTTGATTGCTTGCTAAGCTCTGTCTAAGTTATGCATCATAAGTATAGTTACCTTGGCTTTAAAATAGTATTATATTCCTATTAACAACATATGGTTTTGATTTGGAAAATGTCTTCCATTCTTAAATTTTCATAAGTTCAGTTATGCATTTCTTTGTCAATACATATCTGATGATAAATCAATGGTTTTATATGTAGAGTGTATGCATGCCATATTGGAAGCACAGAATGGAGCCAAATGCTGCTGTTCCTTAATATAATGTCTCTGTTTCACTCTGCCTCCTGATCGAGTAACTCAAACTGTGGGCCAGACATTCCTTGATTTTTATTATGAGTTCCCTGTGCAAGTTTTAGAAGAAGGCAGAAAGATCCTGTTGGTACTAGAGTAGGGTAGTGCAGAACCATAAATTTGAAAAAAAAATTATTTCCAGATGTTTGAGGTACACTATACTAATTGCATGGTTGTGCCCATAAATTGTTATGCAATGTACACTTGCTATTTTGCCTTTTATTTTTATTCTACAAGAGAATCTTGTACTTTGGTTTCTGTTTGGTTTAAAAATAATAATAAAAAGCTTAATTTTAGAAAATTCAATGCATGATGCTACAGAATTTCAGCTGTGACCAACTAAATGTGTTTATTTTAATTTTTATTATATTTGTAAATTACTTAGAAGCAGTTAGGGAATGTGTCTTAACCATCTGTCTTTATTTCCTAAGGGAGCACATGTATCTTGTGCTAATTTTGCCAGAAAAGAGGCTTGCTGTTAATTGACATAAGAGGGGGATATTTTAATATATGCTTAATATTAAACTGCTTTTCTTGCATTAGCATTATCTAATATGCAGCATTGTTATAGAAAAGAACAAATGGAAAGTGTGGTACATATTTCAATGGGGGGAAGGAGGCAAGAATCTGAACATTGGCTGCAATCCTGCATGTACTAATACTTAAATACTATTTCACTGATTCATTTTCACTGATTTTAGTGGTCGTTTAAACAGATCAGCTGGGTACAGGTGTCCTGTTGATGGATTTCCAAAGGGACTCTAGTGCAACCCAAGTGCACTTCACTCATGCAAAGAAATTGTGCTATCACTGGCTCACCCCCACTTCTGCAGCTCCCTGCTGCCCAAACCATTCCACTTCATAGAGAAAAAAGTAAAAAATTCTGTTGAACTAGTGTTAAGCCTAGTAAGCTCCATAGATCCTATCTTATATTTTTATAAAGTAGAACATAGCAATGTAGAGGGTGATGATGCAGTGTCCTTCTATATCTATTTCTGGTGTGTGTGAGCTAAAAAAAAAATCAAGATTTGCTGTCAGTGAAAATTGGGTTTGTGGGATTAGAGGATTAGATGCTCTATATGTGATTCTCAAAGTGCTCTGCTAATGTAAGCTCAGTTTTTTGTTGTGAATTGCACTATTTTTAGTTAGCTAGCATAATAACCTAACTAATATTAAATGTGGCTACCTATGTTTGTAAGTGAATGTTTTGATAATTACCCTAATACAGTGATGGCCAACCTTCTGGGCTCAGTGTGTCAAAAATTCAGAAAATGCTTGACTCTGTTGGTGTGTCACCCCACCCACCCTCCTGAACAAAAGAGAAACAACTCTTTACATATTCATTTATTTTTTTAAAAACAGTCCAATCATGTGTGGTGTTATGTATTATATAAAGAAACATGGAATAATTACAAAAATGAAAAATTCAGTTGTTGGGTGTTGGTGAACGCTGTCACCCAAAACTTTGTAGCATGTCATCTTTGACACACATGTCATGGTTTATCATCACTGCCCTAATATATATGTGGAGGAAATTGAGAAGATGGGAACTCCTTAAAATAAAAAGTAGAATATGAAGTTTGATCTGCTCTTTCAGGGTCTAAAAATAAGTTTCTGGTTTACGCCCAATTTCAAAATCCTTCTGGAAAAGGGAATCTAAAGTATCTGTAAATCATCTGCAATTGGAATTGAAAATGAGTTAAAGCAAGTTAAAACTTTCATTCCTTTTGAACAAAAAGGAGCAATGTATTAAAATACCATTTTAATGTGCTCCTCATTCACATGATAGTGCTATATTGTCATCTCACATTTTCTGTGTGTCAGTAATGGTGCAGTCATACACTGCTAGGTTGTCTGTTCATTTTTACAGAAATTGGTTTTGCTTGATTCATTTTGCTGTTCTTTTGATTTTGTCACCTTCTGAAATCTACCATCTCTTCTCTACTGCTTCCCTCCACAGCACTTTTCCCACAGGGACCTAGGATTTTCCTGTTTCCCAGCTCCCCTACACTCTCTTGTGGTTCCCCACAGGTTAAACCACCCTGTCTCCTCCTCTCTGGGTCTAGCCCTAACCCTCTTCACTCTAGCCATGTCAGTCCAATTCTGAGGAAAAGCCTTTCTTTCTCTGAAGAGCTGCTTTCGGCTGCTTCTGGTAGGATCAATCTTAAATCGCCTTACTGGTTTTTTATTTTTGTAGTTTCTTCAGTGGCGCTGAGCACAGCTTAAAACCTCTTGTGGTTTCGCTCCATTCATTTTTCAGATTCTGAAAACTGCTGGCTAAATGATTACAAAATGCACCTCCTAAAATGGACTCTTCAACCTATCCTTACCTTTTGCAATTCTGTGCACACTTACCTTGCAGTTATTCCTATTAAATACAATAGTAAATACAGATAGGATTGCACTCTGTGTGTGTGTGTGCATGTGCGCGCACGTACACACACACACCAGTTTGGTCACTGTATGAAGCAGATCCATCATTTTTATAGTATAGTTTTCTCTTCCCCCTTTTTTTTCCAAAAACCTGACCAATAATTAGCAATAGACCTGCTTTTCATTGCTTTTGATGGATTAGTTCAATCTTACCATTTGTAAATGTTCCTGTTTTCCTAGGAACGAATATGTGTTCTTCTCCAGGTCATTTGTGTAACTCTGTTGAATTTTTACCATCATGTGGCCATCAGCCATATTTGTTAGCTGTACTCTATCTGCAGTTTTAAATGACATTTTGAATGTTCCCAAAATGTACATTTATTTTGCCTATTCTTGCACTAGATTGCCTTGTATATGCATTTTGTTAGTGTGTGTTGTCTATAGATGGTGCTTTTTTATATTTTAGTGTTTCATTTCCACAAATTCATTCCATTTCTGTCTCTATTCTTAGTATTGTATAGTTCCTTGTAAAATAAAATTGACTGCAGCAAGTTAAATTAGATTGATTTTAATAATGATGGGACTATACAGATGCTAATAGTTGTTTCCTTATCCAAAAAACAGCTAAACATTTCCTTAAATAAGAGTTTTAACCCTTATATTATTATTTGGCAGTTTTAATACATTTTAATAGAACTGGTGACTTATGAATTACAAGCAGTTCGACCTATTTTAGTAAGTCCATGGGAAGGATCTACAGTTTCCTGGCTCCTGAGAAAGGGAAACTGTGGATGCTGTCTTGTTCCACTTATTCTTCTGGGATTTATGTGCTTCTGAGTGCAGTTTCCATTTATTTCAATGAGGCTTGCCCAAAAGCAGTTTCTGTGGATTGCATTTTATGAGAGAGATCAGTTTCCTTTGGTTCATTGGAATTGTGGTGACTTTTAGACAAGAGTTTTCCATGTTGGTGTAAGGAATGCTAGGTACTATGAAAATGTATCCTATAGAAATGTAATACTGTGTTGAAAAGTAATTTGAGGGGAATAAATTACTTTATATGCCAATATATTTATTCATCTAAACTCTAATATGGAATGCCCTAAATTATTTGGTGCTTATAGTTACAGGTGTACCTTTCTCTCTGGGTTCAAGTAATTATAATGTAAAATCGTCCTGGCTCTCTTTTATGTATAAGTTATATAGGACATAATCTATCAAGTGTTGATTGCTTCAGAGCAAAAATATTTTCAGTACTCCAAAACTTCTAACTTTTGGAAATGATAGTATTAGACATGAATACTGTTGGGAGAGAGTCCATATTGGACACAAGAGCATAAACTAATGGTATGATACATTCTTCTAATACAATAGCATTTAATCACCCATAATGTGTATGTATATTGACATTTTTCTGTAATTGTTGACTCAACAAGTTAGAGCCAGAATCTTATCTGCTGAGTTCTGGTAAAAAGTTGTGTATTATCACTGAGATTAAAGCTAAGATGCCTTCAAACTTTTAGGGTTTTATTCCTATGCACACTAAGCCCTGTGTGTCTGTACATGAACATAGTTTTGTCAATGTAGAGGCCTTTGTATGGGGCTCTATTTACATTTTAGCACTGTTGTAAAACAAAAAACAAAAAAAGCCAAAGCATTATTTCTTTCTCCTAGCAATATGTGTCTCTTGTATCAAGGTAAAAGATTTTTGCTTACTGACTCTTGTAAGTTTAATCATTCATAATGACAGAATGGCCAGAAATAAAGTGTGTGTGTGTGTGTGTAAAAGTCAGTATCGTTTTTAACTTCCTTATTTGACTGTTACTTATATACTGATATCCTTTAGGAATGGGCAGTGGGAGTGCTGGAAAAGAAGGGGGGCCATTAAAAGCTCTGTTAAGACAACAGACTCAGTCAGCTCTGGAGCAAAGGGTAAGAAAAGCATGATAATCTTATTTTGTACTTGGGTGTCTAAGTCAAGTGCTGTGGATACTTTCTTTTATCAGCTGCTTAATGTTTCTTTTTTCGTTAAGCGACACTTACCTCCCAGTTTTATCCTCATCTACATGAGGTATAATCTTTGTTCAGTTGGGGAAAGTAAATTCATATGCAGAATAAGGTCAGCTCTTGATCACAGAAAACTCTTTTAAGGATTGTGTAGAATTGTATGTGTTTTGTTCCTAGTTTGTGATAAATGTAGTTTGATATCCCCTTTTTGACTAAACAAATTTTTCTGAGCTTAAGTGCAGAATTATCAAACAATTTGGGGAGCCTTGACAAAGAAGTGACAATCTCCCCTCTTTTAATCACCTACTTTTACCTGGCTGTGAACTTGACCTATAATTTCATTCTCCCTACTAGATTTGATCATGATTGATACACTCTGAATTTCAATTTTCTTTACTAAAGCTAATTTTTACTTGGTTTTAGATATTATATACTTGAAGCTATATATTCACACTTCATTATATTTTAGACTAATTCTGAAATGAATAGCAGCATTAAGTTTGTATAAGTGGATGATTCTCTTTTCATTTCTTGTGTTACTCATTGCTAAGGGAGGATCTCCTCATAGGTTCTGTAGAAGGCGGGTATGTTCCAAATAATTGTGACATTTTCTTTAAGCCCTCTTTTTATGTTAATTTTATTTTGAGAACATTTTCTAGCTTGGAATTTTTTATTTTAGGAATTTGGGGTTTGTTTTGTTGACCTGTTTTCTCCAGATTCCTTTTAGAATCCTTCATATACAAAATTAAAAATGTCTCCTAAAGATCACTTAGTAAATTCAAACCATCCTGCTTAACCACTAGTCCGCATGACTGTACATTTCACTTAATTTTTCATTTCATTTTTAAATAGCAGTATGTAGCTTTATTTTATAATGTTTAATTTGAAAATAAACTAACACCACAACTGTCTATTATGTACCTTTGTTGTAGTAATTTGAAAATTTTGTGGGTATTGTTTTGCCTTTTTGATATACTGTAAAGTTTAAACATTTTAAGAGATTGTAAAGGGGAAACCTTTAATAGGTTTACTGTGAAGTTCAGTTTTTCATTCCTGTTGCTTGTTCATGATGTACATCTCATCCATAGTGATTATATCTTAAGGGACTAGCTTTAAAAAAACTAGCTTTAAAACTTTCCTTTTTCATACAATACATTTATAAAATGTGTGTTGGTATGCTGGCGGGTCTGGTTTTACTGTGTTAGAAATGTGGTTTAGCTACATTTGCTTCTGTCTTCCCATGTCAAGTCAAACCCTTCGTTATAGTGCAATACACTAATCATAGCTGTAATGTGCTCTGCATTGATTTCCTCAGGTTAAGCAATAGAAGGCTGTGTTTGAACATCTAGCCAGTACCAGTTTTGGTGGCTTTATGATAGAGGGAAACAATGTGGCTGGGGCTAGAATTTTTAATAAGTATCTCTGTACACTGGTTCCTATGTTATATTGCTTATTTGCATTTGTAAAATGACCATAGCTGCATGCCTAAAGATATGAAGAATGGCTATTATGAATCTGACCAATGATTCATGTAGTCCAAAACTCATATCACTAAATGGGCCTCTAGTTGTCCGCTCTCAAATAGGGGCATATCATTGGTCTGGTAGCACTAATGTATTTGCATGCTGCATTAAAGCTGCACAACCCACTTTCACTTTTAAACATTTTAACTTGTTGGTGTATGTAGTGGGATGGGAAGCTGAAAGGAATAAGCTGAATTAAGACATTAGAGCAGTCTCAGTGGCAGTTCTGGGGGCTTGCCTTGCCTGCCCATCACTGCAGTTACTTCCGGAAAGCAGCGCCTGCCCCTTTGGGGGTGAGTGCTGCTTTCAGCAGCACAAAGCGCTGCTCAGCTCCTCCAGGAGCCTTGTAGCAGTGTGAGGCCATTCCCAGTGAGCAGCTTCATGCTGCTGCAAGGGGTGATAGGTTCCTCTGATGGTTGGAAGGGCGTGGGCGAGAGTTTCTTCTAACCCTCAGAGGAGCTGGCACTGCCCAGAGTACCACAAGTTCCAGTGGCTTTATGGCCTCCCAAGTGGCGCCCTGGCTCATCTGATCATTGGAGCCAGGGGGCGCCACGTGGAGTGCCACAAAGTCTATGAAAGGCGTGCAGGTGTGTTTGTGTGTACTGTTTTGCTGCCCCCTCCAAGCCCAGCACCCAGGGCCTTTGCCCCCTTGCCCCCCCCCCCCCCCCCGATCCACCACTGAGCAGTGTTGAGGTATTTGGTTGGAGATGCCACCTGTGTGAATACAAGTCCATTTTGCCATTTTTATTCTGCAGTTTTTGTCAAAATTAACAGAGGCTGGATGATCAGTATCTATTATCCATTAATTATCCCTAATGAGAAACAGTGGAATTCGATATTCAGATTCAAAAGTAGATTAAAATCCAGAGTGTCGTAGGACATGAGCTTATACCACATTTGACACTTGGGACGGTTCTGGGTCCCTGTGACCAATCCCACACACTCCTGGCTCATTGCCTTAACACTACCCAGTGAGCCAGAAATGCATGTTCCCAATTTGTTCTTGTCTTTCCTACCATCTCAAGGATCTTGGCTATGCCTAATGCTCAGCTTAATCTTTCCAACATCTGAGCATAAACAAAGGGTAGCATTTTTACCTGTAGTACCATAAGTATTATGAACAGATGTCCATGTTAAAATTTATTATATTTATTATTATAAATGTCAAAGAACTACTGTGCCCTCACCCCTCCTTACTGGGTGCTTTATACCTTAAATGCAGCTGTTAGCCAACCAGAGAATCAGACCAGCCAAAGCTTCTGGTAAATGAAAGCATCACCTGAGGCTATTGTTGGTCTGCAACTCTGACCCCTCCCAACTGAGAATCACAGCTGCAGCCAGTTTCCAATTAGTGAGGTCTTGAGGTTCAGCCCATTATCATGCCTCTCACCTGCGAGGTGAGATTCAAGATAAGCTTCTTAGCCTTCTAGCTAGCTTGCTTCCCACAGATGCTGCAAAATGGTTGCAGGCTGACAAGATGGAGTCAGACCTAAGTTTTAATCTGTTCAATCAGAGCTTTAACCTGTTCAGTCAGATCTAAGATTTTAACCTGTTCTTCACAATTTGGCTTCCTGTTTCTGATCTCTTGTGTCTTTCCCCCGCAAAAAAAATAAATAAATCATGTTTTGAAATTGTCCGTGAAATCATGTGCTTGGATATTTAGCTTTTGTTCAATTTTTAAAAAAATAATCTCGTCTGCAACTCTCATGCTGAGAATTACACACATTTGCTCTTGGGGAGCTGTCTGGTGTTCCTAAAGAGTGTACTTGGCTTATTGGTGGAGGGAAGCAAGAAAGCAAGTCTTAATTTTCTGAGGAAGAATTTTGACATTATCTATCCAAACCAATAAAAATCCGGGGTGTGAGTTTTATGGTGTATGATTCTATCACTTGTCATGTGTCACAAGTAAATGTGATTAAAATGTGTATTTTCTTCCTCACCCCACCTTTAGCAATTGTATGAAACAATTGTTGCATGATTTCCCTTTTTTTTGCTTTGATGCTGTAGAACTGGCAGATGGAAACCTTACCTATCTTCTTTCCCCCCTGAATATGCTATATATTGCTGTATGTAGACTTGCATTATTACAAAAATATAGTTTAGTTGAGCCCTTTGGTGTTGTCCTCCTTTGAAGACAAACTCTTGCAAAACAGGTATAATGTCCTGCTATAGTAACTATCCTGCCCTATGTCTCAAAAAAAAAAAAAAAAGATATTGGTAATGTGAGACAGCCTGCCAAACAATTCTGTGCTAAGTTGTCCTCCAAGAACACATCCTAAAACGTCAGGGCCAAATTAGTTTGGCAGGCTATTTTATTACTGCAGTTGAATATTTAAAAGATGTAGGTTGGCTTGAGGAACTCTTCAAAGGCAAAAGGCAGGGTATACATTTCCAGATAAAAGAAAACTATTTCATCAGTGTTTATGGCTATGACTAATGAAACAAAACATTCTTATAAGCCTGATCCCAAGACATGCTATAGAAACATTACCACCAGCTGTAATACTGCAAGAAGCATAATTACATTGATGCTGCAAATAGGCATGTATGGAGGATTGTGGTGCCTAAGTGATTTGACCTGACTGGTCAAAGGAAGCCTTGACATTAACTTCATGAGGTCCAAGATTCTTTTTTTTTTTTTTTGTGCATTTTCTCCCTACAGAGCTAGTACCTATTAAAACATCTGCTAGCATTTTAATGCCTGTAGTATAGTGACTTTTGGTGTTTGTGCCTACAAAATAATTCCAAAGTGAAGGCACAGCATACGTTCTTTCTTTTTTCCGAGATGAAAAATATCAAGGGAGGGGAAAGGCTTTGTATACCTAACTGCTACATGATAGAGGGCATACATTTAACCACCCAGTCCTATTAATGCTTGCTTAGAAGTAAGTCCTATTAATGCTTGCTTAGAAGTAAGTCCTTTTGTATTCTGTCCTGTTCATAGAATAAGGACAATTTATTTGCCTTGATTTTCCGGGGGGGGGGGGGGAAGGGGGGATAAATATTTAATAAATACAGCTTGCTTCCAAGTAAGCATGGATAGAAGCTAGCTGTAATACTGCAATCCTTTGCACATTTTCCTGGAAGTAAGTTTCATTGAACACAATGCAAATTAACTTTCTGAATAAATGTGCATAGGATTGTATTGTAAGGCTCCAATAAGTCCAAGGCTTTTGTGGTTAGTATAGCTATCTTTAAAATTAACATTAACACTGTCCTGGTATTGATACCATGGTCCATTAAAATCTCACCTGCCTGACAATTATTGTCTCCAATAATGTTTTTCCTCTTAGTGAATGCATTAATATAGTGGTTTCCAAACTATGGGTCCCAACCCACCAGTGGGTCCTGACTCAATTTTTGGTGAGTCACCGAACTGACAAGCGTATCGCTGACAAGGATTATGTATCAATTATGTATGTATTGATGTAACGTGACTCACGAAGGGCAGGCTGAGAGGAATGCAATGCCACTAGGACAGTACTGATTGGATGAAGGCAGGTTCTAAAAAAACTCTGGAGAGGCAAGCCCTGCCCTCCAAGCTGACGAGGTGAATTTATTTAGCCTATGGAAAGCATAACTAAGCCACATGTATAAATATACATGAGTAGGCAACCATGCCTCAGTTCTTATTGAAGTCAAGGCAAAGGGCCACCAGACAGGTCCCAATCTGATGAATGTGGAACTCAACAGATACGCCAGACTAGTGTGTCCCATCCCCCTTCCACCAGAGTAAAAAGGATAAAAACAGAGACATGAGCATTGGGAAAGTGAAACTCTTTTCTTTTTAAGTCTCATAATGCTAGGCGGGCCCCAGAATGTCATTTTACAATGTGGGTCCTGGTGCCAAACAGTTTGGGAACCATTGCATTAATACATTGTATTGAGTCTACCCTTGCCTAATATTAGGATGCTTTTATTTGAATGTACAGCTGTTGAATCAGCATTATGAGGGGGAAAGTAGTATTGGCTGCTTTTTTTTAGTTGTCTGCTAATCCCAGTGTTTTGGGCCCATAGTTGGCGTACATTTTCCTGTTTAGTGTAAACCTTAATGAAGCATTTTGCCAATGGTCCTGCTTTTGCTTGTTTTAAAGAATTCTTGCATGTTGATTGGTAAGCAGTAGATCAAGCACACATGGTCACCTGCAATTTTTTTTCTAATTTGAACAGGAATTTCCTTTTTTCACTTTGACGGCCTTTCCTCCAGGCTTCCTTCTCCATGTAGGCGGTGTTGTTAGCGCCCGCTCAGTGAAGCTTTTGGATCGCATCCACAATCCTGGTATGTCAGAACAATAATACATCTTATTAAAACTCTTTGTTATACCTTTGGGTGTCTGCATTTATATCTTATGGGAGGTAATAGCTTTTAACAAGACTTTAAGTGCCTCCTAGTAATTGTTTCAGCGTCAATAAGCTATTTAACTTCCCTTTATTCCAGTGATATAGTGCCAAATATCAAGGTACTGAAATTAAGAGGACATTATCAAATGCAAACTCTCTTTTGTAACTTTTTCAGTCTTTAAAGTTGGCTATTGCAGATTAAGCTAATGTGAACAGCATATTTAATTCTTTTTTAAAAACTCACTTTAAATTAAGTAAAGCTCCTTAAGCTTTTCCTAAGAAGGAATTCTTTGGGCATGAGCAGAGGGACGTTCTAGAAGTGACAGGTCCCCTTCCTTGGGGAGTCAGTAGCAGGAAGTTAGAAATGACCAAAAGAAGATGCTTCTAATCTCCATTCTGTTCCTGCTAGAACTAGGAAGCAGGTGCATGCCAGGCAGTGTTTTCCATAATTTTCTGAATTTTCCAATCTAATTATTTTCCTTTGGTATTTTCGGGTGGAAAAGGAGTAGTTGGATTTCAGTGGTAGTACCCTCCAGTCCCAGGATCCAGGCAAAGAGAGAGGGAAGTGTGGTGTCGGGAGGTTTTGTTCATATCAGGCACAGCTCCAACTCTTTCCAGGTTCAGCGCATGCAGTGCCAAATCCTCCCTGCCCAATAAAGGCAGTGGTAGTGGGAGAGTGCCTGTTTGGACAGGGATTCTAATCCCATGTTCATCTCTCTGTGCTATCTAAAGGGAATGATGCAGACTATTGATACTACTGAATGTGAGGGTTTTAAATATAAGAAAATAAAAGCAGTTTCTCCCAGAGTATTTTGAGAAGCTTCTTAATAAAGCAGTGGGCATTTAAACTGCTTCTAATTCTTAGCCTCTGGGAGTGACAAGAGCATCATCTCATTCTAGCCCATCACGTCCTCTGATCTATTTAGCCCCCTTTTGGTTCAGGTTTTGCAGTTTGTATGGAAGTCGCCATCAGGATGCAGGACAGCAAGGAAGTTAATAATCAGGTTGGAACAATCTCTGTTCTCCTAATAGCACTTAAGTGGACTTGCTGTGTTCTGTGGCAGTTCAGTGGATTGTGATAAGCTTCTCAATGAAGTGAATGACAGAATGTAAGAATCTGCTCTTAAAATGAATTGTGATTCTTTGGCACCAACTATCAAGGCATTGGCTGCAACCTCTATTTTTGCTAGGGCAGTGTTTTCTCTGGGCAAATCAGATCATAGCCAATAGATTGTCTCATGAAATGATCATGGGCATCAGCCTTTGCAGCAGATGCTGCACTGGATGTCTTTACATCTTTGTGTTTTCCTCAACAGTGATAACTGGAATGTGCTCATGTCCAGAGAGAGCAGAGAGAGATTTCATTCTATCCATTAAATTGGATTGTGATTTGAGAGAAACTGATGTCTTTCATGGTCTTTTCCTTGTTATCTTGTAGTTTTTTAGGCTTTACCTTTCTAGAGTGAGGGTTGGTAGCTGTAACTTGGTGGTAGAGTACCTCCTTTGTACTCAGAAGGTTCCAGGTTCAATCTTTGGCATCTCCAGGAAGAGCCAGTGAAAATTCCTGTCTGAATTGACTGCTGCCAATCAGTGTCAACAATACTGAGCTATATTTATCAAAGGAATGACTTGGTATAAGGCAGCTTCCTCATTTGAGTAGGGTCATCTATAAGTTCCTGCTTCCAAACTCCCAAGGAAGAGGGCTTTCTATTTCCCAAGTCTCCCTCTTCTCCTGCCCAGAAGAGAGATTTGCCAGTAACCCCTTTATGTCATCAAGCAAGGAAATGTTCGTATTCAAGCACAATAACAGGGATTTGGGGAGGAGTAGGCTGAGGTGTGTGGATCATATCCTTGCAGGAGGTTGCTGGAGGAGGCACAAGGGCAGTCCCCTACCCTGTGTACAACATGGTTCTGGCTCTGCTGCAGAGATTGTGCCTATCTTGTAGTCCTGGAGTGCCCCCTCCTCAGTCTAGGCTCTCTTTTTCTTTGAAATATGTTCAGTGCTATTCAGTTATCTTTTATTCTGTACTGAATGTCAAGGCTTTATACTCCAGCCACAGAATGCTGTGTGGCAGTTGAAAGTAGTATTTTTTTCATGTGTTTATTAATCCTACATAATATGGACAAAATCACTGCATAGCATGAAAGAGGAATGAGTGCTCCACTGGAACATACGTATGGCATGCATTTATCCATTCTTTTTACTGAGAAGTGTATGATAAGAAAGCAAGGGAGACAACTGATAAGGTACTTCTGTTGATAACATGTTCGTATTTGTTTTTTGAAAATGTTCTTTTTCAAAAATTGAAGCAGCACAGCAGTTCGGAAACTCTCCTGCTACTTCTACCTCTCTTTAAAAAGAAAATATATGGCATTTCCACCAAGTAATGTTAGAATATTAAGATGTTGCACCATGAGTGGGAAATGCTTATACTGCCAGGGGAATAAGTAGGGAAATGCAAAGAAAGAACGTGTTAAGCATGGCATTGATATTCTATTTATTTATTTTGTCTAATGTATAGTGCTAGATTAATATAGCATGCCCCTCTCCTTTCCTTCCTTCCCTCCTTTTCTATTTCAGTCTCTTATTAACTTTGCTGTCTGTGTCTTTCCAGTTCCTGTTGAATGGTGTTATCAGTTGTAATCTTGTTGGTAGTGTTTTGTTTTTCTTTCATTATAACTGATCTACTAATTTGCTGTTTTGAACTCAGCCTTTGTCGGAATTATGGGTAACACAAGATCATACAAACTGCTAGACTGGAATAGTTTCAATTCAGGTATTTTGCTAGTCATTCAGTACTACATATGCTGACAGAAATTATGGCAGCTCAGTGAAGTCTTTTTAGAAATGCCTTAGCTCATTACCAACTTAAACATAATTAAATTTTGAAATATACATCTTGAAAATATTTATTTTCATAGCATTTAAATCCTGCTAAGTCCTTGCGTGCCCCATCCTGAATGTAGAACATGTAAATGACCTGCACAATCATTTGTGGAAGCTAGATTATCCTCTGCTACAGGAGCAGAGCCATTTTGTTGTGGCCCAAATGTTGTGGAATGCCTTCCCTGAGAGACCAGCTTAAGTACTTCTAATATTTTAAAAGCAACCTAAGATCACTCTGTTCCTCCAGGGCCTGAAGGATGGTGTCCGGTTCTTCCTACTCTTATTGTTTAGGATTTTGTGGGAATATTAATGTATTGGTCAACTGAAGAAAAATGTGACAGTATGACAAACATCAAATTACTGAGGCATATTAATCAGGCCTGATTTTTCCTTTTCCCCTCCCCCATGTTGCGAAGTTGCACAATTCACAAAAATAGAAACGCACAGAGGGGGAGGGACAAGGTAGTTGTGAGTCTAGAAAGGGAGAAGTGTGCTACTACAATTTAAATGGTGGAGAAATCGACAGAGTAAATCTGCTTTTGCAACTGAGCTTTGAAGTTGGTAGGTCCCATTAAGTAGAAAGTGTGGCTGCAAGAATTTAGTTCCACAGACATCTTAATTTTGAAATATACCTTTTCCATTTTTTTTGTGCATGCATGTATAAAAGAATCAAATATTTTTATAAAATACTGAAATTAGATAAAGTGAAAAGACTTTCAAGTCTAGTTTTCAGTCACAAGGATGTCTGTACATCTGCCCCTGTTCCCCTTCCCGTCCAAAATTAATTCAAGCAATATAGGCCACAGTACTCCACAAGCTACTAGTATGGATGAACCTATGGACGGAATTTCCTGATGCCACCTGATAATTTTAAATGGGATCATATTTCCTTTTACTTCCAAAGACAAATGCCACACAAACTGAATTTCAGTGTAGCTTCTGCACGCAAGTGGATTGTACTTCAGTTTTTCTATTAAATATTGTTATGGTAAATTGTTTTTGTTTGGGGATAGTATATTTTAAATCTGCTAAAGACATTTAGTGGGGAGGCCTTTGCTCCTTTTAGGCCAACTATTATTTCAGTGTTTGTCAGTCATTGTCAGTCAGGTTCTTCATGTGACACAGGGTTCATGTGATGTGCCACTTATTCATTCACATCTTCATTGCATTTCTATACCAACTCAAGATGTTGCAATTAAAAATGCTAAAACAAAAGAGAACAAAAAAAAACAGCTGTATTCTTTCAGAGTCTTGGTGGTCTTTTCAGGACCACGATAGCATGAGCTCCTTAGCCAAAGCTTCTGTTGAGACCCATTTCCAGAATCATGTGGACTGGCTCCCTAATCGTAATGATTTGACAGTTAAGTACCTAACTATAATGTTTTTTCGTTTCATTCAGATTAATAAACCAACAAAAAGTGACTTTGCTTCTGTTTATTTCAAATATTTACCTACCCCATATGAGCTCTGCAAGCTGCCTTATCTTGTGTATGTTTACCCAGAAGTAAGTCCCACTATATTCAGTGGTGCTTGCTCCCAGGTAAGTGCACAATGACTTGCAGTCTTAAACTCTCAACAAGCCCTACAGGGAAGGGGCCCACTGGAAAGGAACTGGAGTGGGTTAGTTGAGTTTTGAAAGCAAACTTAGAAAGCTTGCTTAAAACTGCAGTTTAGATGGTAGATAGCCCAAGGTCTAATTGACCTTGGCAGCATTACAGGAATAGCTTGGTATAAACATTAACGGTCCTTGAACAATTTTTCCAATCTATTAGACACCGCAGGTTTTCCTTCATTGCGGCTTTATCTTTATTTTTTCTGTAACAACTGCAATTTTGAAGGACAGTTTTATTTCAAATTTATATTAGCCTTTTTATATGTCAAGACCTGGCATTATTGTCATAATTTGCAGTTGCAAATAGTTCTAAAATCTTTGCATCATGGGACTACAATGAACTTTAACATAAATTAAATAGCTTTGCCCTTCCTTTTAATTTAGATAGTAATTTTTTCTCATCAGTACTCATTTGGGATGTAATCTTGGTGTTATTGATTTATTTCATGCAACATAAGCATCTGCCACTGGCCACACAATCACAACCTTCACTGGAATTGAGGCCATTTAAAGTTGGAAGCTACCCATGCTATGCCATGCTGTAAGCAAATATTTTGTTCAAATTTTAGGTTTATCCAATAGTGGCAAGGTTTCTGATTTACTTCAGTGATTATTAATAAAGTATTTTGATCCAAAACTACTTCTTAGAATTTCATGATCTTGAACTGGGTTGGCATTCATGAGAGTTAACAACACAAGGAATAGGTTAAAATATGAGGAAGATGGGCTAGTTTTGAATGTTGAATTATCCAGTAGAACTTTTCACGTGGCATAACATCCATATTCTTTATGGAAACAACTTTTTGGTTTCAGAACGTAACTAGTGAGAGTACAGAAATATATATATTATCTGTCTAGTGAGCTCTTTTTGCGCTTTGGCTACGTCCACAGAGCACATTGTGTTTCTGCTCGCTTACATAGTTGATTACTCTTTTTCTTGTCGGGCTATACTTTGTCATGTTGCAACTTCTGCTTTGAAGGATCCTTTCCTCCAGATTTCCAGGAGCAACTTTTGAGGACGATCAATGGGCTGCAGTTAGAAGGTTCCCCTGGAAGAGTGTGTGTGTGTGTGTGTGTGTGTGTGTAACGTGTACAGAACACTGTGCAAGTGCTTTGCATACTGACAATTGTTTTTTAATTTGATCCAAAGAATTCTCATTCTATATCCAGGCCAATATAGATATCGTGGATTGACTCTTTAAGTCACTGTCCCTAAGAGATCCCCAAATGTGAAGTGAGAAGAATAATTTGCCTCCTAAGGCCAAATGAGAGATGATTTTAAAAATGCAAGAATAATAAAAAAGAGATTTTCCCTGTTTGACTGACTGAGGCCCAATGCTGTGGGCCATAATACCATCACTATGTTTGTACTGCTGGCTCTGGATGTTGTAAACGTGCAGTAAAGAAAGTTTATGGCATCTGGAGAGAAGGTACCACCATCATCATCAAACTTTATTTAAATACCGCTTTTTAACACAAAGTTCACAAAACGGTTTATAGGCTAATAATAATAATAAAGTTAAATGGCTCCCTGTCCCAAAAGGGCTCACAATCTTAAAAAAAATGCAGTCCACCAGTAACAGCCACTAGAAGGATACTGTTCTGGGATGAAGAGGGACAGTTACTTTCCCCATGCTAAGTATAAGAGGAACACTAGTTGAAAAAGTGCCTCTTGCCCAGTTAGCAGGGGTGGCACTGTGCCCAAGCATGTGCCTGTCGACACTGTGCCCAAGCATGGGTGATAAGGACTGACAGCAGCGCCGGCCAGTGGTAAGGCCTGTTGGTGCAGGGGAAGAGCTGGCCGGGCTAGGGGTGGGGCCAGTAGTGGCTTCCACCACTGGTCCTCGGCTCCCATGTTGGCTGCTCAAGTCTCCTCCAGCAAAATAGCTGGCAGAAATTGGAGCAATCCCGTTGCAGGGCCTGCGGCTTTCCTTGAGGGAAAGTAATGAATGCCCCGTTCTCCCTAGGAGACCTCAGTGGCTGCCATGGATCCAGTAGGATGCAATAGTAACCATTTTGCTATCAGTGCTTGTACAGGACCCGGGCATTTTAGGATTGGGCTGCCCAACACTCCTATTTTCTCTCTCTGGCCCCGTGTGTGTGTTTCCAGACAAATGCATAGCTGGCATTGTCTGATCCATGGGGAAAAGGTGAAAGAAGTGATGAACAAAAGCTGTATACTTGCAAGCTTAAAGCAGCTAGTAGGGTTAGAACATAAAGCAGCCCAGCTTTAGGTTATGTTTGAACCTTCTCTGAAGTTTACTATTCCCTTCCAAAAGATTGTTCCCAATCAAAACATATTTGGTGTGCAAATATACTCTTATAGTGCAATCCTGTGCATGTCTACTCAGAACTGAGGGCCCAATCCCATCCCACTTTCCATCATTGATGCATCATGCCAATGGGGTGTGTGCTGCACCCTGCGGTGGAGAAGCAGTTGCAGAGGCGGGAAAGCAGTTACCTCACCTCCTCGAGGTGAGGGAGCATTTGTTCCCTTATCCCAGGGCTACATTGAGGCTGCATCAGCGCCAGAAAGTTGGATAGGATCGAGCCCTGAATCCTGCTGAGTTCATTGGGATTTAATCCACATGTTTATAGAATTGTTTCGTTATTCTCCAATCCCATCAGCTATTTAGTTGTTTTCTGATACAAAGAGAGCTACTTTGGGTGGAATAAGTTATGTTAGAATGTTTCAAGTTTCAGTTGCAGTTAAAGCATTTTTCTTTTACACAGTAGTTTTAGAAACAGTTACTTTTTCCCTTTTTAAAATCTCTTATAGTTGGCTCGAATCTCATTCACAGTTGACTTGTGCAAATTCAAGCATACACTCAGCTCCTCCTCCCGCCAAACAGAAAAAAAACCACAACAGTTTAAATAGTGCAGGAAATTCTGCTTCCATTTAACTGGTTTGTTTATGCCCAGGAGTGAGCCTGAATTGGTCAGTTATCTCAGTTCCTATGTGTCTCTTATACTGTGACTTATTTCTTTAAGAAATAGTAGATTTCAGTTCAGTTTAAGGGTGCTTGACTACATATGATTTTAGTTTTCACACTGACCTCTGAATGTAATTCTTGCTTGTGATGCAGGCCAACTATATAACAAAAGCATTGATAATATCCTCGTAGAGAAGCTTAATGTATACCATATTAAAAGCTTGTGTCATGAGTAGCTCATTGCAGCAGCATTATTTCTGAATTCTAAATTAGCCAAATACAGTATTTCTGTTGTGTCTTGGCATTTTTGGCAGTAGTAAGGGTTGATTGTTTTAAGATTACTTACAGTTAGCCTGCTTATTCCAGTAAATGCTGGTGATTGCAAGCTGGTAATATCTGATATAATGTTGTAGAACGTGCTTGTAGCAGACTTCTTAACTATTAGTGGGATTAATAACTTCATAATAGAGCACTTCATATTTGGTTCTCATCCAAATGAACACCTGCTTAGCTGGGCTTATCATGCATCTCTTTTAACCTGAAGCATATGGCTGATGAGTATCAGTTAGCAATCACTGTTTCATTTATGTGTGTAGCATGTACATAGTAATAGTTTAAAATGAGAATAGGTAAGAAAGCATAGGTAACAATGGCAAATATACCACAATAGTTCTAAATGGCCAAGAGGGGCTTTCCTTGCATGATGAACTCATAGACTTTTTTAAAAAAAATGGTGATTTTTTTTTTAAGCATACTAGTTTACTATAGTTTCTGTTGTTGGAGCAGCTTACTTTCCATTTTAGTTAAAGGAGGGTGTGTGTGTTAGGTAGTGGTAATCAATGCAACCAGCAGAATAGTATGGATTGCTTTAGTTTTCAATCCAATTTCATAGACACTTCTGTCCTACCCCTTATAACCAAAATTAGCCTCTAACTCAATCTTCTTATGACCCAAATCCTACAAGGGACTGCGCAACACGCATTCTACTGTTATAAAAGCACCATAAAGCACTTTGTGCAGCACAAGGCCCAGACGTGCAGACAGAGCCTTCCTGCCTGCGCCAGTTTGCTCTAATCACATTTTAAGATGACACCAAGTAGCTAATACCCCAGGAAGAGTAGCTAATATCCCAGAGCAGGAGCTTTGATCTCTAGAGCCCTGTAGGAGTCTTGGGAAACCCTGCCAATGCATGTGCAGAGTTTCAGAGAGTCTCAGAGCCCTACTGCATGTGCAGAGTAACTTGCGGCTTATGGTGTGCTTGTGGAGCATCTGAAGGGGGCTTAGTGAGCCCCAAGGCTCCTAGGAGCACACTTTGAGAAATGCTGCCCTAGAGAACAGGAATGTGATCCAAGACTATCTTGACAGGCTAGAAAACTGAACAAAATGCAAACAAAATGAACTTCAATAGGGATAACTATAACATTCTTAAAACACTCCCAGAAATTCTCTTTGTGAAATTTCTCCACTTGCATCATTTGTTCTCAAGGTGCCAGTGACTTCAACATGATCTCCAAATACATTTCTGCTATTTCTAGGAAAACAGGCATTCAGTATCTGTGACATAACATAACCAAAGCCAAAAGCGGTGCTGGGAGATGTAAACAGTCTGATGAAAGTCAAAATCATGTTGGGAATTGGTTAAGCATGGTTGGCCTAAAAGGTACACTGCTTTATACCATTCCATTCCATTCACTTGCCCTCTCGTAACAGAATCTTGTCAAATAATTTTTTTATGCTGATTGTATGAGGAAGTCTTTCAATGTTTGCCTAATGACCCAGACGTCAGATTCCAAATGCATTTTCTTATTCCCCAAGAATTCAGTCCTGCTGCACTTTGCATGCAGGAGCAGTAGAGTCCATAGTTGCTTTAGTAAGAGTCCACTGTAACTCATAGTTGAAGCTGCTGCCGCATGCGATACACCGCTCCTGTGTCGGGCATGCTGCACTGTCGACAGGCAATTAATATTACCAGAAGACCCTTCTGCACTTACCCTGAAGCATCCGGAAGCTCATATTTTCCACAGGCACAGCTCTTCATAGTAGCCTTCATAGTAGGGGCTTGGGGAAAGAATGAGCTACTGGAAACTCAGGCGAGAACAGGAGGATGCCTGTCAGCCTGCGTTGGTGGTTTGAAAAGGGAGAGGAGCATTAGATCTTTGTGAGAGATTCTTGCCCTATTCTGAATACCCGTGATGTCCTGTGATATCTGCTGATTCGGGACCCATGGATTGCAGAAACCATGGTTCCAAGCCTGCAAGGGAAGGGCCTGTGCCCGCGGCGTCTGCAGGCCTCAGAATGCACACTATGGGGGAAAAAAAGCAGTTTTGTGACATTTTTATATCATAAGGCATTCTCCAGACTGGGGAAGCCCCAGAGGGCTTTTCTTGGCCTCAGAATGCTTTATAAGGTTTTCTCTGAAAACTGGAAAACTGTTGAAAACTGAAAACTGTTGTTGCCCTTAATGGACATTCTAAGGTCCACAGAGGCCATATGCAGTTGTCAGAAAATTGTCTGCAGACGTCAGACAATCCTCTGGGCCCAACTCCAATCAAATTTGAAGGTGGGGCGGGGTGGCCCAAATCTGCTGGTTTCAGTATCTGTGGGGTTTCTAGGAACTGAACCCCCTCTGACAACGAGAGCCACCTGTAAAGAGTACAGGATTGCAATCAAGAGCTCTATTTCTCTGGAATTAGCAAATGAGATGTTGTAAGTATGTTTGGGATGTATATTAGAGAGACCTTTTGAAAGAAAAAATTGTCATATTGGCTATTGTCATTTGAGTATTGAATTAAGACTCTTTTAAGATTTAAGACTGTTAATATGCACTGATAAAATTCAGTCCTCTATAAAGTTATTTCAGTGTGTTGGTTGGATCAGCTGGACATCAATATAACTGTTTACATTCTCCTATTCTTTGATAGATTCTCTTTGTAGCTTAAATGATATGAGTTACAAAAATGGGAAAGTAATGGAGAAATGCTTATATCTGAAGAGTGGAAATGGCTATAGAAAATTTTTTTTGAGGTCTGTTAAATATACCAGGGCTTTCATAAACTTCAGTTTCTGTGATATCCGACTCCCATATGGTTAAAACTTATATACATCCTTCAAACAGTTGAGGTTGGAGATGTCAGATATCCAGAGCTCTATCTTGCACATTTTATGGGAAAGCCTAGTGGTAATAGACTTCTGGAAATAGGATATTATTTAAATGGTGGATATCATTGGATACACTTGCCCATATGCACTGAAAAATGTTGTTTGGATTTATTAAGGATTTATTCCTGACAGATGATATAGAATTCAGTACTGTATAACAGCTTCAAGGATTTCTGTTGCAATTTTTTTACAATCCTCTACTGTAACTGATTACACTTTAAATGAAAAACATGGTCCATCACATTCATGATAGGGCTGACTTATATTAACTGTGGCAAGAAACCAACAGACAATTAACGAACTGAGCTTATTTATAGTATATTGGTATGAAAAATAGTCATTTGTAAACTCTCTCATTGGGCTTATACTTTAATTTACATTAACCTAGACAGAATGAGTTGAATTTTAGTTATCTGTGGATTGTGGTTATTTTGTATATTTGTAAAATTCTATTTGTAAATAAAGAAGTTGCTTTTAAAAAAAACTTACTGGGAAAGCAGATGAGGCACTAGGACGTTTGCATACATCCGTTATTGTGTGGGGCTGATTCAAATGATAAAATATCATCTGAAGTAGTCCCCAATCTGCTGAGTTTTCAGGGTTCATAGAATCTGTACGATCACTGCTCAATCAAATATTTCTGAAAGCAAAGGAGTAAGGAAAGGGGTAAAGAAAGAAAGGGTCTCTGTTGCAAAGGAACATGAAGTGAAAATGTAAGTGAAAGTGTAAGTGAAAATGAAGTCGGGGCACACCTGACCTCATAATTAAATACTATTTTTGCGATGTGTTTTTTTTTTTCAATTTGCACATTTAAGTTTGGGGGTGAACAGAGATGGATCTACCTTTTATCAAATAGTGTTATGAAATAATTAAGGTGTAATCCTCAACATTTTTTCTAGAAGGTCCCCATAAATGGTTAAATGCATTCCTGAGAGAATTTCTTTAAGATCCAGGAGCCTAAAACTGTCTCAGAGAAGCCCTATGGGTGTCTTGAAGAAGGCTTGCTGAGGTCTGTCTTGACTACAGCAAACTTGTAATTGTTCAATAACTTATTAATTGCAGAGTCCCTTTACAGTTCTTGAAACCACTACAAATTATCTTCTAATACCATATCAATTTAAAAAATTGATTGAGAGTCGTGCTTGACTTTTGTAATTGCAGTGAGATTTAAATGCAACAGAATTCTTTGCAAACCGTTTGCTTCCAGTTTTAGGTAACCCTTGCTAAACCTACGTGAATAGATTTTGCTAGAAAAGCTTGTGATTGAGTGCTCTGTATGCTTGCCTTTTTGCTTTCACCTAGACTCCAGGGCCATTACTTTCTGTAACCATTTCAGTGAGCTGCCATAGTTTTCAGTCTGTACTGTCACCTGATCCAAGCATGCGCCAAAATACCCACCGTTTCTGGCTCCTGTCTGCTGAATCTGCTTTGCAAACCCTTAGTTCTTAAGCTTTTGCTTTAGCCCAGAACAAAACAGGCAGTACCGTTTTGGAGTGTGCTGGACACATGCCATCCTGCTTCTCCCCCCCCCACCAATTCCTCTATATGTAAATCCTTAGCTTTACTTAAATGTGTAAGTGCTCTGATGGCATCCCCATGTGAAACTGTGTGGTTCATGTGTCAAAAAAGGCTGCTTGTGAATATATACATATATGCCAGAAAAAATAGAATGCTCCACTTTGCACTGCATTCCAGTGTTTTGTATGGAAACTCTTGCCATGTTGTGGTGTCTCAATTATATTCAAGTCATTTTTATTACCATGCCAAGGTAAGTTTGTGTATATTGTGTGTGAATTGTATACTGTATATACATAAATCCAATCTTCAGGAAGAAAAAAAAGTAAAAAGTACACTATTGTAGAAGAGGACATTTATTCATTTCAGAGAAAAAATATTAAAGCCCTGTAGGAAATGTGTTTTTCACTTCCTACGTTGGCATGTACTGTATGTGCTTTTTCTGAGCGTGGTGGACCTGGGCTTGATCCCAAGAAGATTTTGTAGACATAGCATGGTGTCTTCATTGTATTATTGTTGTATGCTGCCTTGAGGGACGTCTTAATCAGAATGACAGTGTTTAAATGTTTAAAATAAATAGAATGTTAACTCGGCCATTTATTGTCAGATTCAACTTAGTATATAACCATGATGTTGCAGGGCTTCCAGATTTTGAGGCCTGGTTCCTGTAAGGTGAAGGGCTATGGCCTTTCAGTATGTGATGCATGTGGCATAATTATTACCGTGAACTATTGTATTGTAAGAATAATACAGGCAAATGATACATTTGAAGAAGTAACCAGGATTGTCTAACTGCTAAGCAGGATCTACTACTGTTGGAGGTAGAAGGGCTCCAACTTTCAGACTATGGGTTTGGAACAGTTGGTGTTCAAACAGTGATTTATTATGGTAGTAATTACTGAGACATCCTATTACATATTGCTTTGAGAAAATGGATCCCTGATCTGAAGACTCCCAATCTACCAGTGTGAAGATCTTTCAGCAGTATTTCTGTTTCATTTCATCATTTCCTTTTTCCTGTCATTTCTTTTTCTACTACTGGTTTGCAATTTTTCATTTTCTTGGTTAGATTTTCTCTGCTCTGTAGCCTTTTGCCTGGTTTTTTTCTCAATCTTGCTGCTGCTGGGCAGGGAATGGGTTTTTAAACTTACCTGGGGGTTGCTATGGGTCTCTGGAGTGTCTGGGCCCCTCCCAGAATCTTGAAAGGAGGGCCCCTCTGTCAGCCCTCCCAGAATCTTGAAAGGTTTTAAAAAGTTAAAACAAACTTTTTTTAACTTTTAAAAACACTTTCAACCCTCTGGGAGGCTGCAGAGGGGGGCCACAGGCTCCCCCGGACCCTCTGGAGAGCCATAGCGACCCCCCAGGTAAGTAAAAGAAATCCTTCCTTGGAGATCATGCTGCTCCTTTCTCCCTCCTATGCAAAGACTTACAGGGTTCCCAAAGTCTGAGTAGGGCTGTTCTAATCCTTACAACCCTTGGTGTCTGAGAGCATCAAGACCTATACTTGAAAAACTACTCCATAAGAGCTATTATCAGTGGACTCGATAACGAGTCCTCTGGGTCTTACAAGTCCTCCTCCTCCCCCAATAATCTGTTATCTGCCTCTATAAATAATCTGTTAGAAATGTAAGACTTTCTGAACACCCTTACTTGGGGGCAAGTTCTATTGTAATCATTGGGATGTAATCATCCAAGTACCTCTGTATTTAAGATGCATTTGAAATTCTACCATGTTTATTCAGCAAGACTGGCATTCAGTGCAACTGCTCACAAGTGAGTTTTACAGAATTTCATTCTGTACATTTTGTGTGCATTAGAATAAAGAATGTTTTAATAAACTGAGAGAAGTGCAACATTTCAGTGCCTAGACCAGTGATGGCGAACCTATGACATGCGTGTCAAAGGTGACATACCACAGTGTTTGGGGTGACACACCAGCGTTCACTTACACTAACAAAAACTTAGTTTATTTTAATCATTTTTTTCATTTTTGCAATTTGATGTTTCTTTATATAATACACAGCACTACACATGATTGAACTGTATTTTTTGTTTAAATAAATGAATATAAAGAAGTTTCTCTTTGGGGGAAAGGGTTGACACACTAGCCGATTTAAGTTAAGCATTTTCCAAAGTTTGAACACACCCAGCCCAAAAGGTTTGCCATCATTGGCCTAGACACACAACTCAGGACGTTTACTATGTAACTGAAGAGAACAATAGCAATAAACATGCTTGGGAATATATACAGAGAGTGTGCCCAAAGGTTATATGTGGTGGTGGTGGTTGAGATGTTAGTAGACAATATAAAAACAAACACTGGGATCCAACAGCTGCATATGCTTATACAAGAACATTGAGCAACTGATCTCCATGGTCTTCCACACCATGCTTCCCCTCAAGTTCAGAAGAAGCTTCCCATGAGGCAGCAGGAACTGCTGATCGGAAGAAAACATGTTCATGAAACTGGCTCCACAGTTCTTTGTATAAATGGAATTTATACAAAGCCATGGAATTCTTAAATGAGATCCTTGGAGTGTGAGCACCATGGAAACCATAATACGAGCGCCCCCTTTCATATTGAGATGTGGTAACTGCAGATGTGCTTGGAGCAAGTGGGGTAGAAATGTAGAAGTTGCAGCTTTGTGTTTCAAGGCAACAGACACCTACAGTTGTATATAAGAAGCAGCATTGCAGTTCCACTGACAAAATTTGTAATGGTAGACTACAATCCTATAGTAGTTCCTTGGAAATAAGTTCCATTGAATTCAATGGGGCTTAGTTCTGAGAAGGCATGTATGGGATGGTACTGTTAGAAAATGAGTAAGTCTTCCAAATCCTGTGTTCTAAGAAAAGAAGAAAAATGAGTCAACAAAGTTTTCTTTCATTAATTATGGCCCAATCCTGACTAAAGGAAGTGCCGGCGGAATGCATGTTCCACCAAGGCTGGCTGCTGCAAAAGTGCCATAAAGCACTTTGCCGCATCACAGGGAGTTGGTGCACCATTGTGAAGGCTGGAGCCTCCCTGCACATGCAGGCGGAGCGACAGAGGCCCGCTGGAGCAGGTAAGCCTTGCAGGGGGGGCGGAAAAGGGCAGGGAAGGGAGGGGAGGAGGTTGAACGGGCCGGGGTGTGAAACAAGGAGAAAATGGGGTGGCTGGATCAAACCCAGGCGGGTGGCTGGTTTGGTGGTTGCGCACACCAAATTCAAACCCCTTTCCTAGGCTTGATCTACCTGCACGGATCAACATGGACTTGCGCCAGCGATATTGCTGACACAGGTCTGAGTCGACCTGTTGCGGCTGCTGGGACTTACCCTGGGGCAAGGGGACAAATGTCCTCTTATCCCGAGGAGACTTTCAAGCAGCCACAAATCCCCCATGGGTGTAAGCCTTTGCTGCTATATGGGGATTTAGCTAGGATTTGGCTGCCTGTAACACAAGATCAGTTAAATAATGCTAGCCAATTGACACAAAAAAGCAAGGTTAGAGTTGACAAAGATAGGTAGGTGGGAAGAAAAAAACCAGTTTTCAGAGGCTTATGAGCACTAAAATAACCAAAACTAAAACATCTTAGTTCTTAAGTGATGTCTTCTCTGTAGCCACAATTTTTTAAATGCTTGTTTAGTGCAGAATAGTGAACTGATTTACGCTTTGTCTTTCAGATGACCCAGAGACACGAGATGCATGGTGGGCAGAAATCAGACAAGAGATAAAATCCCATGCCAAGGCATTGGGTTGTCATGCTGTAGTGGGCTATAGTGAATCAACTAGCATTTGGTAAATCATTATAACTTGATTTTTTCTAATGTTTTAGAAATGAATGTTGTATTATGGAAGCAGAAGGAGCATTAAAAATTATTTGAAGCTTATGAAATTAAGGAGTCCTTGCTACAGGGAGAAGTTGGTTTCTTAATGTGGTCCTTTTTAAAAGGTTGTTTTGTTTAGTGAGTAGCTGCACGTTGTTCCAGCAGTTCTTCCAGCAATTTTATAAAGAGCTGAAGTAACTTCTTGTTGCCTTATTTCAGCTCATACAATGAATCTTTTTGTAAGCTTTGGACAGGCAACCTCCTCCAACCACTCCCTGCCTCTATTTTGACAAGAGGCACCATACAGGTTGGACCTCAGTTTCATGCTAGGGATCAGTTCCTGGACCCCGCTGCCATTCCGGTCTATAGGACCTCTGGATGCCACCAGAGATACTCTCTGGTCACCATCTGGATGTGTCCTGTGGCCCACAGAGGCCTCTATGGAGGTGCTAGAAAGGGCACTTCACTTTTCATTAAAAACCTTCATAATGGTTTTCATAGCATCTCCAGAGGGCATTCTGAAGCCTGCAGAGGCCAAGCATAGCCTCGACAGGCCTCAGAAGAGCTCCTGGACACAACTGGAGAACATCTCCGATGGTGTCCAGGAGCTCGGGTCCAGCCTGCCTGATGGGTTTGGAACCTGCAGTTAGTTAAAACCACAGGTCCAGAATCTGCAGATAAACAGTCTGGACCTGCAGTTTGTGTTTACACAGTACATCACAGAGGATTAGTTAAATAATGCTAGCCAACTGACACAAAAAAGCAAGGTTACAGCCTAGAAAGTCAGCCTAGAAAAAAGGCGCCTGAGAGGGGACATGACTGAGACATACAAAATAATGCACGGAAGGGATAGAGTCGATAGAGGGATGTTCTTTTCTCTATCTCAAAACACCAGAACCAGGGGGCATCCGCTAAAACTGAGGGTTGGGAGAGTTAAAACAGATAAGAGGAAGTACTTCTTTACCCAGCGGGTAGTTAATCTGTGGAACTCTTTGCCACAGGAGGTGGTGATGGCATCTGGTCTAGATGCCTTTAAGAGGGGATTGAACGGATTTCTGGAAGAGAAGTCCATCGTGGGCTATAGGCCATGATGGATTGTGCAACCTACTTACATTAGTAGTAGGCTACTTCAGAGTACCGGGTGCAAGGGAATGGCAACAGGATGCAAGCATCTTGTTGTCTCATGCCTCCCTGGGGCACCTGGTGGGCCGCTGTGAGATACAGGAAGCTGGACTAGATGGGCCTTTGGCCTCATCCAGCAGGGCTCTTCTTATGTTCTTATGATTGTTTGAAACTTGATCAGTGCTGATATGCTACTTGGTTAGGACAGGTTGCTGAATTAGAGCACTTAGCTGAATTCTTGAATGCTGTGGGAAAAGAATGTCTTGTTCTGGACAGCTGCCTCTTACCTACACAGCAGCAAAACAGTTCGCTTATTCAGCTTGTTTAAGAAAACAGGCTGTGGTTACAGTTCTGGTATGGATTTATAGAAATGTGCATGCTGTAACCAGATTTTTCACCTTGGGATGGCCTTTGTAAGTTTAAACAGCAACTCGGGTCAACTCTGAATTAAGTTTGTGTGTGAGTTTAACACTTGCTAAGTATATTACCTGAAAATGCAAACTTCCAGCAGCAGGACTTCACCTCTTGTAATGCTTCTTTGTTTCTTTCTTTCAATAGTGAAGAGGTCTGTATTCTGTCCGCGTCTGGCACGGCAGCTGTACTGAACCCTAGGTTTCTCCAGGATGGCACCATGGAAGTCTGTTTGGAACAAAGGTTGTCATGGCAGCCTGGCTACTTTTCCATAGGGTCAGAGAAGGGAGAGGTTGATTTTTTTCCTCAGAACCAGGATAGTTCTTCTCTATTAGGGTAGGTTACAAGTGTTATAGTAGAGGATGCGGAGCCAACCACTTTACTGATTTTTCACTAACAACAACAGAAGTTGTGGAGCTCTGCACCATATCACTAGCCTTACTGTTTTAAAATTTCTAACACCCTAAGGTAACTCGTTTGACTACTAACCTCATAATACAAATCTTTTTCCCCCTGTTTTCCACTGTTCTGTGTTCTACTCTCATAGCACACTGTACACAAGTGATTCCTTGGCGATCTCAAGTCATTCTTGAAGTCCAGGCTTGATGATAAACTGTAGCAGGTGTCAACTGTCAGCTACCTAGTGCTTTTATTGGCTTTGATGCAGTTGAGGTGTAATTTATTATTGTTGTTACATCTTGATTCATTTCTCTTTGAAATGTTAATAGCAAGGCAGTAACTTTTCATCTTACCTTGCAAATGTTCATTGTATGGACTTAGTTTCAGCAAAGTATGATGTCCTAGTCAAATATCAGCAGCATTATGTCTGCCTGAGGTTCATTATCTTTTTTCTTGTCCCCTCATAAGAGAGTCTGTAATATGTAGACCTTCCTATCTACAGGAATATCATAACCCTATTAAGCTTAATCATTCCAATTTTCATCAGAACACACGCACGCGCACGCACACACACGTTGTTGAATGGGCCCGTCCTTTCTCAGGAGGTATTTCTAATGAATTGTATCCTATTTATGCAGCTCATCTCTTGCATTAGGCCCAAAGGAGTTTGTATGCTTTCTAATGTAAGAGCATTTTATACTGTATAACAATTTTGCTAGTGGTTGCATGGCCATGATGTGGTTTTTTGATGATGAAACATTCACATGTGAACTGTGTATAGGGATTTTACATTTTTATGCCCAGCTTCTGAGCTAAAAAATGCTTGAATCGTGTACATGGAGGATTTGATAAAAAGCTAAAGCATGGAGAATTTGACTAAAAGCTACCATGTGAGACTTTTAAAACTAAGTGGGAGGCATATTTTGTGATGTATACAGGCAATAAATCCATTTTTACACTCTGATAGTAATTCTGAAATATTTGAACAGTAATTCTCTAGTACTGTGTGATATCTGCGGATTATGTGCAAGTGTTAAAACTAGAACCATTAGTTGCTTTTTGAATGGCGAGAAGTCCAGGAACAGTGCTGTGAGGGGTTGCTTCCTTTGGGTGAGATACCCAAAACTGAAGTTCACCTTTGAGTGAGAAGGCACTGGAGAAGAGAAACATTTGTATTACAGTTTTTGGTTGTAAATGTATAAGCAGAGATTAGCAGAGGCAAAACAGCAGGTATCATGATTGTTAATTCTCCATTGAATTTCCTAAAAACGTAAGAGCAACCCAAGGTACTTCACCTTTAGCAACGACTTCCAAAACTCCTCATAGCTTGCATAGGGCAGGGGTTTTTTTTTTATGTTCCATGTAATGGAGGTGGGTTTTTTAAAAACATAATGACACCTGAGTAGTAATACTCCCCATCTTTCTTTTAGGTTAGAAGAGACCTCCCCACCAGGCTGTGGCTTTTGCCACATTCCATATGATGAGCTCAACATGCCATTCCCTGCTCACCTCACTTATTGTTGCAACTGCAGGAAGCAAAAAGTTCCAGATGTTCTTTTCACAACAATTGATCTGCCTGCGGATGCAGTGGTAGTTGGGAAAGGATGTCTCATTCAAGCCAGGTAGTCTGCCAGATTTGCTTTACTGTTTAAATGCTCTGTTAGGCAGTTGTGCCCTTCTGTTTAGTGTAGTGTTAGGGAATACTAACTCTGAAAACATTTGAAAGTATTATTTCAAGAAGAGAGTGTCTAGTCCAAAGAAGGGAAGGCAGTAATGAGAGTTGTAGTTTGAGCGTTTCTGTGAAGACAATTACCTTTCTGAAGGCTGCAGTCCTGTGAAATCGACATTTCATAGCGGCCATGCAAAGGCTCCATTAAACTTGATTATGCTTTTAATTTTTGGGTTGATAGTTAAGCTTGAACTCTGACTTGGAAAACACCTTGCTATTAAACTTGATTTATGTCTTCAATTTATTCTTGCTTATATATTTAAATTTTTTAATGGAATAAATGGGAGAAGTCAGCATATTAATTAATCTCATATTCAGAAAATTTTTAAAAATGGGCCAGAGTCTTGCCCGTTCAGAAGTAAGTTGAGTGCCACTTACTTCTGAGCAAGTATACATGTTGTTTGGAGCAGCTGTGTTGAAAAGTTGTGTGCTTTTTTACTTAAAAACCCATAACAATTTATGACTGTTCTCTCTTTTGTAGAACTGAATATATATTAAATGCTCACAGTTCAATCATGGGGAGGAGTTTGGGGGGGGGTTGTTGTTTAAAGAGACCTGGTATATGTCATTGCTATGTTCAACTATTTTACTCTAGCATGACATATAACCACAAAAAGCAGAAGTAGATCCCTTTGTGGCAAAGCCATGTGGCCATTATTGCTGTCTTAGCTAATTGTGTAAGATACTTTTTGATTAAGGCCATCTGACCATTTTGTATTTACTGTATTTGTTCATCTTAACAGGCTGTGTAGACTGAAAAAGAAAGCTCAAGCTGAAGCAAATGCAACTTCTATCAGTAATCTGCTGCCATTTATGGAATATGAAGTACATACGCAGCTAATGAATAAACTAAAACTGAAGGGAATGAATGCATTTTTTGGCCTGAGGATTCAGATCACAGTGGGTGAAACAATGTTGATGGGTTTGGCAGTAAGTTTTCTACATATATTTTGGGATTATTTTTGTTTTATAAAACTCTTACATTTTCCCAAACTCTCTAGGTCCTTTTAGGACAATGCTGGAACATTTGCATGTTCCAAAAAAGCCAAGACTTTTGGTGCAGAACTGATGGCAAAAATTAGGCCTCAGGAAGAAAATGTTGGACTCCACCAGAAATAAACCAGGAGTGATCAGCTTTTCAGGATTAGAAACTGTCTGAATTAGTCTGTAAATGGGGCAATTTTAACAGATATAGTTCTAAAAACCCTGTATTTCAAGAATATAAGTTTCATTTCATTTTCTTACTGCTTTATTCTTTAGAATCTACAAGTGTATATTTCTGTGCCTGTTGGAATTCTCTCTTCTGCTAAAAGTAAAAAAAACAAAACCTTTTTAACCCAGTGAGTAATTAATCTATGGAACTCCTTGCCACAGGAGATGGTCATGGTGTCTGGCCTAGGTGCCTTTAAAAGCGAATTGGGACAGATTTCTGGAAGAAAAGGTCCAGCACAGGCTACAGGCCTTGATAGGTGGTACATCCTTCTTATTTTAGAAGTAGGCTACCTCAGAATGCCAGGTGCAAGGGAGTTGCAATAGGATGCAGGCATCTTGTTGTCTTGTGTGCTCCCTGAGGCATCTGGTGGGCCTCTATGAGATATAGGAAGTTGAACTAGATGGGCCCTTGGCCTAATCCAGCGGAGGGTGTGGTCTTGTGTTTGAGAGTCCTAGCACTGAATACTTGGCCATTGTAGACCTTTTTTATTAATTGTTCAGTTTGTACTCTGCTCCTTTGTGGGGGTTTGGTACAGGTCAAAGAGAGCAACACAATTAAAAACAAAATACCTAATGCATTTGTTATTTCATACCTGATGCTACATTTTGTGAAACACAAAAATATGCCATAAACTAGAGTGTTTTGGATTAATGTTACACCTACCTGACAGCATTATCAAGCTGAATTGATAAAAAAATATGAGTGTGTACAAGTAAGATTGTATTCCTTGTTTAAGCTGAATGAATGGCATACATAGTATAGCAAATTATTTCTGGAGGATTCTTTCTCTGGAATCATTCCAGAAGGAAATGTGTTAAAGAACTGGTACAGAGGGAGTCTCTGGTTGAAATATTCAAGTTTTAAATGAACAACACACAAAAGGAGTATTATGTTTTTTATAAATACCTCTGCAGCAGTGAGTTCAGGTTAAAACATGATACGTAACTTCCAAGAATACATTTTGTTCTTAATTTTGTACTTATTGTTTTATTCTTTCAAGTCTGCCACAGGGGTGTATCTGGCCGCTTTACCAACTCCTGGTGGTATTCAGATTGCTGGAAAGACGCCAAATGATGCCACTTACGAACAACACATATCTCATATGCAGAAGAAAATTAATGATACAATTGCCAAAAATAAGGAGCTTTATGAGATTAACCCACCTGTAAGTATGGTTCTGACACAGTTTGAAACAATTCTGAGTCAAATGCATCTCAAGTCTAATCTAAACCCAGTTAAGTAATAAACAGTGATGGGTATATGTGAAAGGAAAGTAGCTAAATGCCTGAGGCTTTATTTTTAAAGGTCTGTAGTTTTGCAGAAAAAATATTTTGGAGGGGGAACCTTCACTGCAACTCTCCACACAACAGATTGTAGAGCATACGTATGTAAAGAATGGTTCTAGTCTGGTTGGGACAACTGGCCCTAGAGGAAGAGAGGAATCAAGGAACCCATTCAATTAGCCTAGGACTAGTATTAGGTTTTCCATTGACAGTGAAGGAACTCTGTGCCCTATTAAACTTAGTTAAGCTCCCGAGGGCAGGGGTGGGGGGAACCTGAGATTTTCCAAAGTAATGGTCATATTTCCAGGAGGTTACATTCAGTTTTTTGAAAACATAGAATCCAGGTGCTTGGTTCCTTAGTGGGGCGGGGGGGGGGAGGTAAAGAGTAGCTGTATTCTTCAGCCTAAGAATATGCTGAAACAACATCCAGTAGATTTTTAAGCTGATCACTGAGGACAGGAACAATTTCGGAGCCAAACACTTCGTGCTGCCTCGGCTCTTCCACTGCAAAACCACAGCCATAGGAGTTTGCCCCAGTGCTGCTAAAACTGCCAAGTCCCTACACTCATTCACCATCTAACATAAAAGGAGGGGAGAGTGAAGGAGCATTTCAACTGTGCAGTCCAAGAAATCCTTTTGTAGACTAGTATAGGTGCTCTGTCTGGCATTGAGAAACAAGGACAGTTGGGAGAACCTGTAGTTCCATTTTTATTTCTCCTTCCTGCCCCCACCAGCAAGTATATTGACCTAATGGCAGTGACACCGGAAGCCTTTTTACTGCTGGAACCACATGCTCCTCTCTTTTGTGAGGAAGGTCTTCTGCATTTGACAGTCTAAAAAGGTGTTTGGGTAGCGTACAGCAGAGCATAGAAAGGCACAAAGGAAAACACAGATTCTGTTTGTGGTCCAGTTTTTCATTGGCAGATCCCTGGGATGAACTGGGGGGAGAGAATTGTGTGCGAGTGATCCTATGCGTGAGGGGGACAGGGATACTTTGTTGGAAGGAGAAGTTTGTACAGACAGAATGATAGCATTTCGGATAACACTTGGTGTATGGTGTATTCCTGATGCCGACACAGTAAATGTTAACTTTTCAATAGTAAACCATCAACAAGAATTTGTGATTAATGTATTCAATGAAGAGAACTATAGTTCATGAATACATACAGTATGCTGAACTAAATTGGTTAGTCTTCAGGGTAGTGCAAGACTCAGCTATCTCTTTGGTATGTGTTTGTGCTGTAAGTGGAAGAAGTTGTAGGTTGGGGATATGACTTTAGCATATTCAAGTTAAAGCATTTTTGTTTCACATTTCCACAAGTAGAATAATTTCTGGACTGTAATAGGAATTCCTTTGTCATTGGGATTGTGTTGGCAGAACATTTAAAATATTCACATGAGACTTAATATATGATTTGATATTGTTGTTCTGTTTAGGAAATATCTGAGGAAATTATAGGTTCTCCCATTCCAGAACCAAGGCAACGTACCAGGCTCATAAGGTCTCAGTCTGAAAGTTCTGATGAAATCGCAGAACTAGATCTCTCACATGGAAAGAAAGATGCATTTGTCTTGGAGGTATGTTCTGCTTGTACTCCTTTATGCCTTTGCTTAGAGAAATAGACCATGGTGTCAAGTTGTTATATTACAGGTTTTTTACACTGGTGTCTTGTATGGCCCTTTTGTCTACATGTGTGTTTATAGCACATTTATAGCACACTGATGACCTGAAAGTGGGTGTGGGAATGAGAAAATCTATTTTTTGGTGTATAGATGTTCCCTCACTGATCTTTTGGTGGCAAACCCCTACTTAGCCTAACTAATATGGCTCTTTACAAGAGTATCCTGAACCCCAAACAATGAATGACAATCGATTCCATCCCTTCACCAAATGTTAATTTAAAGTTACATTTTGAAAAATAAGGTCCATTTGAACTCCTAACCATGGTTAGGATATTGGGACACCATTATATTCGTACCAGATCTGACTGCAGAGTTAAGTTCTAATATTGCTACTTACAATCCTTTAACTGAGGGTACTGTATATTAGACCTGGAATTTCTCATGTGAAATGCATCCATTTGTGAGTAACCCATGTCCCCTCCATTCAGAACTGATGCATCTCTCTCCAGGAATAAACACCTGTTTTAACACTTGTAGAGGACTTTCTGGTTGTGCATGTTTAAAAATCTCAAATTAATGGATTTGTTTTCACAAGTGTTATAATAGATTGAGGCTGAATGCAATGAAGGCAGTGGGACTGATTTCCGAGTAGACATGCATAGGATTGCACTGTCAGTTGCAGTCACATATACAAAAATGGGCAGACTTCAGGTTGTGGAATTTTTTTTATTAAAATCCACCAAATGGAGCCAGGTACAAAACAGCTTAGGGCAGGATGGTTGCAGACAGAGACACCCTGCTTAAATATTTATGCTCACCCCAGAAATTTGTTTTTTATTTAGATTAAAAGACATTTCATATAAAATTTACTCCTGGTTTTCTCCTAAGCTTTCTTCATTTTAGCAGTCATTATTTAGGCAGAAGAAATAATGTGCCTGGGCCAGGTTAGACAATGCAGCTGTTCATTGTGTGAGGAGAAAACACATGTTCCACTTCCCCTCCTCCCCCATTGTGTGCTCCAGAGGCGTATCTAGGGTGTAGCTTGGGGTGGCAAGAGCCATGGGCACTGTTTCCTTAGGAGCGCGGATGGCCCTCAGCTCCACCACGCAGCACCCTAGAAGACGCGCCCTCCCCCCGTTTGCCGAGAAGGGAGACACGTGGTTTCTCCCTGTTGCTGCTCCGGCCGGGGGGGAACACATGTGCGCCCTCCCTGCTAAGCCCCACCCCCGATTCCCGGCGGGGAGGAACCGCGCCTCCGTGGCTGGGACGTGCGGCCAGGGACGCGGGGTTCTTCCTGGCTGGGGATCGGAGGTGAGGGAAGGCACGTGCCTCCCCCCCCTCGAAGCAGGGAGGTGCAGTTCCTCCTGGCCTGACGCCAAGGAGGTGTGTGGCTTCTTTCTAAATGGAGAGAAGTCACACCCCTCAACGTCATGACGTCACAACATCGTGATGTCATGACGTGCCATGGGCGCAATTTCTGTTACGCCTCTGGTGTGCCCTTGGGGAAAGAACATCCAACTTGCCCATTTATCTTGCAGTTATTATACTAAGGGCATCCGCCTTACCTGTGGATCAGGCATCCACAGATTCAGCTATCCACTGATGCACCCTCCCCACATATATAATATTATATTAACATTTAGATCCTTACCACTGCGAAAATGTTCTGCCTTTTACAGGTCGCTATAAATGACATAAGAAGAGCCCTGCTGGATCAGGCCAAAGGCCCATCTAGTCCAGCTTCCTGTATCTCACAGTGGCCCACCAGATGCCTCAGAGAGCATACGAGGCAACAAGGTGCTTGCCTCCTGTTGCCATTCTCTTGCACACTGAATGAGACCCTTGCAAACATACAAGTGTGGGAGAAAGGCAGGATAGAAATCCAATTATTAGTACTAATACTAGTAATACAAGCTTATACTGCATGTAGGCAGGCTGCATGCAGCCTGAATGCTCGAAAAGACTAGATCAAGCACTAACAGGAATCAGGAAGTGAACTGGACTGGATCCGTCACAGATACGGGTGGTGGTGCCTGTATCTTAAAATATAGTGTAACACCACCATTAGGGACCACCATGATCTTGCACATTCCTTGTGTGATGGCTGAGCTGTCTGTACAGTACCATTCAAAGCAAAACACTTGGCAGTTGGAAATACTTGTACTTCTACAGCTAATCACTCAGGTCTACTAGTATATCCCAGTCTATTGTCTGTCTATGCCTAATATAAGCCATTTTACAAAACAACTTTGAGTAAATCCATTGGTAATCAGTAGGAGTCTTCCATGGGAAGCTTAACTAAGACGATATTTGAACCAGGCTGAAGTTACAAAATGTATGAAGCGTTCTTCCCATAGATTTGTATGTATTAAAGTCAGTATCATACAGTATTAATTCTCAAATATTGTAATTTTATTGTATTTTATTGTTGTAAGCTGCCTTGGGTGCCCATGGGGCAGAAAGGCGGGGTATAAATTGAATTAATAATAATAATAATAATAATAATAATAATAATATCCTAATTAACTTTGATAATAGGACTGTCAGAGAGCAACAAGTTTTATGTAACTGATTTCTTTCAGATTGATGATACAGATGCAATGGAGGATGTTCATTCTTTATTGATAGACGTCCCTCCACCTTCAGGTACAGTAGAAAATTCATTTTTTCACTCTTATCTCTGTATGGTCTCACTGTCACAGTGTGATGTAGTCTGACAATTCTTCATAGTATGAAAATCAGCACACATTGATTTTCTCTTCCTTTAATTAAAATAGCAAACACATTGGGTAACATTGGAATGGGCTGTTATTTCCATAAAATGAATTATGCTCTGTGATTCTAATGGTGCTAAATCTGAACTGCTTCTTTTTCTAAATTTGGAATTCTCCTGTGTTTAGTGGTAGTTGTCATTTATATGGCACCTTTTGACAGTATACAGAATATTTCATTTGCATTGTCTTTGTCATCTTTCCAATGAATTAATACGTGTAAAGCTGCCTTATGCCGAGTCTGACCATTTATCCACATGAGAGTACTGCCTATTCTGCATTTTGCTGCCTTTCCTGTCTTTCGTAGTATTTTTTAGAGGAAGATGCATGTGTGGGTCCTTGTGCCCCCTTGTGGCAGGTTGTTGTAATATTTGGGTAATTGTAGTCAAGAATACTTATTTTACAATCCTATTTTGAAATAATGGAGACTAGACATCTTTAATGGAGATAAGTGTATTTTTATTTGGATAGTGCTTTCAGTTACTTAGGATGAACAAATGACTGGGTTTTGCAGGTCTGTCTTCAAAACTCCAGAAAGTTGGAGACTCCTGGGTTGATGGGTCATGTACTTTTGCTGCTTTGAACCATGTCTTAAATGCAATCTTGGCCACGGTTGGTGGTAGAATCTCAAGCACATAGACCCTTTATTCTGTTTATTCTTTGCCAAACATTTGTACAGTATTTTGTGGACTGTATTTTTCTCAGGTACTATGCTGATGTCAATATATCTGGCTGAGAAAACTTGGGTGTAGAACATATTTTAGAGCATCATAGTGTATCTTCTAATAGTCAAACCTGACTTGTATTCCTTGGCAGGCTTTTACAGCTGCAACACAGAAATTATGCCTGGTATAAATAACTGGACTTCTGATATACAGGTATGAGGCTCTTAATATATGCAAATAGTGTTTCAAACTAAGAAATAAGACCTGTTAAAAAGTTTTCATATTGAAACGTACAGTGTTAGAATTCTCATTAATATTTTGAGCTTCCTCAGTTGCATTCATGGAAATGTTTGTCCATATAAGGTTTCTGGGAAGCAGGCATAATTGCCCAGCATGGCTAATTAGAGCTGCCCGGGGAGGGCTGGCCGAGTGGACAGGGAGGGTGGTGAACTCATCTCTGAGGGAGGGGGTGCTGCCGCCTGCTTTGAAGCGGGCGATAGTTCGCTCCCTCCTGAAAAAACCCTCCCTGGATCCCACTAATCTAAATAACTTTCGGCCAGCCTCAAATATCCCATTTCTGGGCAAGGTGATTGAGCGGGTGGTGGCGTCCCAGCTGCAGAGGGTTCTGGAGGAAACGGATTATCTGGACCCATTCCAATCTGGCTTCAGGCCGGGGTTTGGGACGGAGACTGCCTTGGTCGCCTTGGTGGATGACCTACGCCGAGGAATGGACAGGGGGAGTGCGTCCCTGTTAGTCCTGCTGGACCTCTCAGCGGCCTTCGACACCATCGACCATGGTGTCCTTCTGGGTCGGCTGGCTGGGTTGGGGCTTGGAGGCACTGTTTTGCAGTGGTTCCGCTCCTTCCTGGCTAACAGATCCCAGAAGGTGGTGCTGGGGGACGCTTGTTCGGCACCCCGTCCTCTTAAGTTTGGGGTGCCGCAAGGGTCTATCTTATCCCCCATGCTATTTAACATCTACATGAAGCCGCTGGGAGAGGTCATCCGGGGGTTTGGGGTGGGGTGCCATCAATATGCTGATGACACCCAACTTTATCTCTCCTTTCCCCCTGATTCTGAGGAGGCAGTTGAGGTCCTGAATCGTTGTCTGGAGGCAGTTGGGGGCTGGATGAGGGCAAACAAGCTGAAATTAAATCCGGATAAGACAGAGGTGCTCTTGGTCCGGAAATCCACAGCTCGGGTATTGGACTATCGCCCTGCTCTGAATGGGGTTGCACTCCCTCTGAAGGAGCAGGTCCGCAGCTTGGGGGTTCTCCTGGATTCACAGCTGCACCTGGAGTCTCAGGTGTCGGCGGTGGCCAGGGGAGCCTTTGCTCAGCTTCGGCTGATCCGCCAGCTGCGACCGTACCTGAGCTGCGCGGACCTGGCCACAGTGACCCATGCCCTAGTGACATCTAGATTAGACTATTGCAATGCGCTCTACGTGGGGCTGCCTTTGAAGACGGTTCGGAAATTACAACTAGTACAGAACGCGGCTGCTCGGGTGGTTGCTGGGGCACGTCGGTTTGACTCTGTCGAGCCGTTGCTTCGGCGACTACACTGGCTGCCAGTTCTGTTCCGGGCCAAATTCAAAGTGCTGGTGTTGACCTTTAAAGCCGTTTACGGCTCGGGCCCAGGGTATTTGAGGGACCGCCTCCTCCCATATAATCCGACCCGTACTCTGAGGTCATCTGGGGGGGGCTCTTTTGACGATGCCGCCACCAGGAGAGGTGAGAGGGGTGGCGGCCAGTTGGAGAGCCTTCTCGGCGGTGGCACCCCAACTTTGGAATACCCTCCCCTTGGAGTTAAGAACTGCTCCCTCTTTGGCGGTATTTCGGCGGGGGCTGAAGACCTTTTTATTTCAGCAGGCTTTTAGTTGCTGACAGGCTGGCTGGCTGGCTTTTTTGCATTCTTTTTATATATTTTATGATCCTAGGGATTAATTTGTTGTATGTTGTATTTTTAATATTGTTTTTATTGTCTTTTAATACTGTTTTTAATTGTTTTTTACTGTGTTTTTAACCTTGTAAATGCCGCCTTGAGGGCCTTTGTGGTGGAAAGGCGGGGTATAAATCAAATAAATAAATAAATAAATAAATAAATAAATAAATAAATAAATAATAATAATAATAATAATAATAATGGGTCGCATCCAAAGGAGCCCTGCTGCTCATAGAAGGCCAGTTTTGCACCTTGCATGACAGTGTTGTGTAAGAAAAATGAAACTGCACCCTAAGAGGTTGTTTTGCTTGTGCAACTTCTTGCTTGAGCAGAAGTGTAAGAATGCTATAAAACCTACCTTTCATAGCACTGCATGAATTCTTGCATAACCAAATACAAAACAATGCTAGCAGCCAGGGCAAGATTGCTGTGGGCCCTGGGGCAAAGCCCTGCACTGGGCTCTGCATGGTGTCCCCTGATGGCTCATGGGGTGCTACAACTGTCACTGGTACCAAAGATCAACCTAATGGGTTTGAATCCTTGGTCAGTGCCTAACTTGAAAGGACACACCTGCTAGTTGCAAAATGATCACAGTCCTTAATTGTAAAATGCAGTGCCCAAGTTTTACTCTATATTAAAGTATTCTAGAACAGGGTTTTTTTTTTTTTGTTTTCGTCCTGTCTTTCTGTCCCTATTTAATGTTTTTAGTAAAGTTCTGTTTGAAGTTAAGGATTGGCAACTCAGTTTCTCGTTTCTGTTTCAGATGTTCACATCAGTGAGGGTCTCCAGGCTTAACAACATTAACCTTACAAACCAAATGTTGAATAAGACGTTTAATGATCTCTGTGAGAATCTGCTAAAAGTAAGAGGACTGTTGTTGGATCTGTGTTTTTATTTGAACCCATTTGCTAAGGTGTTTTTGGAGCTATTGCTTTTCTAGAATCTTTCTGCTTTGCTCTCACCTTTTTTTTGTGAGTTAGTCAGTAGTCTGGATTGCATAAGCTCATATTGAAGTGGGAAGAATGTTAGAGGGTGGTTGTGTCCAACCTTGCTACAGGAATTTGGACTAGGTATCCTCTCAGCCCCTTCTAATTTTTAGACTTTGGCAAATCAATGTTGAATGTGATATTCCAGATAAGGTAGATCAAAATCAATCTAATAGGCAACCAGAGGCATAGCTAGGGTATGGCAAGGGGGGGCAAGAGCCCTGGGGCGCCATGTGGCTGGGGGGCGCCCATGGCCCTTAGCCCCCCCTCACAATGCCCAAGGCACGCCTCACGCCGCAGCTTGCCGGCATCTCCTGGCTGCCGTTGGCACTTTAAGGCCAGTGGCAGCGAGGAAAAGCCGGCAATGGCAAGCCGCGGTGCGCCCCCCCCCCGGCTCTGCAAATCAGAGGCGAGGGAAAGCTTCGCCTTCCCCCCGCCTCTGATTCCCTGCCCGCCAGGAGGAACTTTGCGCGCCCCTTGCCGACGTTTCCCGCCGGCAAGGGGCGCGCGGGGTTCCTCCCGACGGGCGGAGAATCAGACTGGGGAAAGCTGCGTCTTTCCCCCGCCTGATTCCCCGCTTGCCGGGTGGAACTGTGTGCGCGCGCGCGATTCTTCCTGGCAACGTCATGACGTCACGACGTAGTGACGTCATGACGTTGCGTGCCCCTGGGCACGATTGTGCCCAGGTACGCGCCTGTAGGCAACTCAGTTGCAGACTACAAATCATGTTCTTATTTTAACACTGAAGAGATTTTGGTATACATGCTCTTTTCTCCCAAAAAGCTCTGACGACTATAGATCTGGTAAAATGATCTGTGGCTCTACTTATTCAAACAAGAATGCTTTTCCAAAATTATATTCCTCAAAGCAACTGAGAATTTACAAAACCAGTTCTGGCCTGAGTTCTCTGAGCAGCAATGGAGAATATGTCACTTAGGAATATCTGGAGTTGAGCCACAGCCAGTTCAGTAATCTTCACTGGTACTGCATGAGAATTAGCAAAGGTCATTAGTTATAGAAAATAAATGTCTTCTTATGGCAGTCTAACTGCTTCCTTTGAGGATGCCTGTTTTTCCTCTCAGTTGCATATAGTATATATACATAGTGCATAACCCCCAAAGTCCCAACCTTCCCAACAAACTTTGATAAGCTATGATGGACATGTATCCATGGGTACATGTGGCTGTACACAGTTTTTTGAGCATCATATCAGCTATATCAAGTATAGCTGAAAATGAGCCATGCAGATTTTACAGAAGCATCCTTTTACAGATGCAGCTGAAGCTAGGAAATAAGATCAGACTGTAAACAAAAAGAGAGCCAAGGGTCAGAACATATGAGAGGTATAATCAATATATATTAACATCTTATGTTCCACAGAGCTTGTATTTTAAACTTCGATCAATGATACCTTGTTGCCTGTGCCATGTGAATTTTACAGTTGCTCTTCCAGAGGATGAAATAATTCAGGTAACTTGTTTCATTTATCTCTTTGCATTCTGTAGTTCATATTATCCTCTTAATGTGACAAGTCTTGAAAATAAAACTGAGCAAGTTGGATGCTTGTAAGGGATCCTTCCAGAGCAATTTGTTTACTCAGTGGCAATGATTTTTAAAAGCCCACTTAGTAATAGAGATATTAGAGGTACTAAAAATTTATTTGTTTGCTAACAAGAACCATCTTGGATGTTGCTCATGGCAGAAAAGTAAAATTACAATTTAAATAAGGAGAATTCCAATTAGAATGCCTTAAAAATAATAACCAGTGTCTTGAATTGTACCTGTGGAATATGATGCCTGCTGCAAGGGCATAGTTTATGTATACAGTTATATTATTAAAAGATAAAGTCTTTCCTGTAGTTTCAAGTAATTGTGGTGTTTTTGTTGCTTCCTTTTTTAAAACAAACCTGTGTAATCTTCCTGTGAACCTGTATAAAAATTGCTCTTTTTAATCTTCAGGTGTTTAAAAACCTGAAATTCACATTTTATCTGTTAAAGGATGAAGAAACAATTTTAGATGTCTTTAATTAAAAATAATCTTGTTCATGCAGTTCTGTGGCAGAGGAAGTAGGCATTCCAGACTGAGTGGGCATTTCCCACTCAAGTCTGGAATGCTCCCTTCCTCTTCCAGGAACAGGTGTCTCCAGGTAAGACATTCCCCCCCCCTTTTTTTTTGTCCCCACCCAAAATAAATTAGCTTAACTTTTAATTTTGCAAGAAGGCAAAGAGTAAAAACTGACAACTCTGTGTTAAAAATTGCAGGTCACTGTCACAGCAGTTGCAATAACATTTGACAAATACCAAGCTTTGCAAACAACTAAAATTCCAGCTGAGAAAACATCACAGAGAGGTAAAGATGTTGAGAAACTTTCAAACTGTCAAGTTTTATGGATGCCATAGTGGCTCATTATAGCTGTCATTCCAAGATGTTCACCCACTTGGATGAGCCTAAGTGTACGTCACTGGGTTCAGCACTGCAGGCAAACATACTTTCATAATTTGATTACTACACACATTTCTTTATCTTTGAAATCATTCCAGTCAAATAGCTTTTATTCATAGGTTTGCCTTGACATAGCAATGCTGTATATACAGTATATTTCATAGAACCTATACTATTTCTTGTATTCCTACACTGATGCATGTGGAGGTGGACAGATGCAGGGAATGGACTAGAACTCTAACTATAAATGTCTTTTTTAAGAAATGGGGCAATCCAATGCCCCAATACAGGTGGAACCTGTTAAAAACTTGTTAAATGAAATCCCTTTCGAAAACAAGTGCCATTAATTAGCAGTCAGCATTTTAAAAAGGCTTATTTTACTATGGCAAAGTGCAGCCATTGTCCAGGGGCTTATTGCAGATTAGTATCCATTAGCTATGTGATAAGACCCCTCTTCCCTTCGCCCTGGAGCTAGGTCAAAAAAAAAATGCAAAGTGATGAGCAAACACTTCAGGGTGAGGGAGGAGGTCTTAACTCAGAGCTGTTAATTTGCTCTGAACTTCTTTTTTTAAAAAACACTGACTGCTAATTAATGGCACATGTTTAACTTAATGAGTCCTCTTCTGCAGTGGCTCTGTGCTAAGTCAAGTCATGGATGGAAAGAACAGGATGAGAAGGCTCCAACTTTATAGTCTGTTTTGGCTTGCAGTGGCTTTGCAAAATTTTCAACCATTGAATTTGCAACTGTGAAATCCTCTTAATTAGAGCTATTAGGATAGCAATAGTTAATAGCACGAATGTCCTAAAATGGACCCTTTTAGCACAGCCCAAGTGTTCATCTAGTCCAGCATCCTGTTGTCAAGAGACCAGCCAGATGCTTCTGGAAGCCCAGAAAAGAGCACGAAAGTAATAGTACCCCCCCCTCAAAACCCAGTGCAGCTGATACTTGGGGAAATACACCTCTGAGCCTGGAAATTCCATATAACCATAACTGCTAATGGGCGTTGAAGCAATAATCCTAAATTTGTCTAATATCAATTTAAAGCCATCTCAGACTATAAAATTGCCACAAATTGCATAAATTAACTATGTTCTTCCAAGGGCAACTGTAAGACTCAGAAAGTATTACAGAGGAATTCTTTTTTTTGGGGGGGGGGGTAGAGTTGTGACACATGATACTTATCCACCACTTTGTCATACCAAGTATTCACTAAAGAAAGTATATATTCCTCCTGTTATTGAAGATACGTTTTCTGTGAAGAACTCCAAAAGATCCCTCCAAATTGCATCATTCTTCTTCATCTACATCTTCCTTCCCACAGCCTTTTGAGCCAGAATTTGGTCTGAAATGAGCTACTGAATCCCCATTTTCTGTATTTTAATAATATAGTCCTTGTTTCCACCATACTATTAATATAGTGTGTTTTTGTATTTCAAAAATTAATCTATATTGCTCCTCTGTATTTTTTTAAGAAAGTGGTCATCATGCATGTTTCTGTTTTGTTTCAAGCTTCCACAGAAAATGAAGAACAGCTACAGTTTCCATTGGAGCTTTTTTCTGATTCCCTTGCCGCTCAGTCACTCTCCCCTACTAAAGGTTGGTTAAAGAAAAAGGGCGTATTCCCAGACTTCTGCATTCCATTCACATCTTCCCTTACTGTAACTATCTCTAACCTGCTAAGTAGCCCTGTTACCTGGTGTCAGTGCATGTTGGCTATGAGAGCTTTGATCTTGGTGAGGCATCACTGAAGAGGGCCAAACAAAAAGTTGTTACTGTTTTTATGGATACAGGATGACTACTTTTTAAGAGGGAGCAAATGGAAAGGAACAGCTTGTGTTTGTATTACTGTGAATTGCAGTAAAGCAGGCTTGTGTTTTAGCCTACTATACGGACAGCTGTGATTCCAGAACAGATAGGTGGCTTTTCTAAATGCAGATTTTCCTGAAGTGACTGGCATAATTTAGCATGAGTTCTCCTGACTTTTGAGCCAAAGCCTCTGGAATTGTAAGAATTAGAATTATTGTATGTTCTTCTATTTGGAGAAGACTGTATAGCTAAAAGTCTTTATCTAGCAACAGGGCCGTGCCAGTTGTTTTCCCAATACAAAGAAATAAATGTTCCTCCACCTTCCTACTAATAGGGTACTGTGTGAAGCACTCCAGAAGGATTCCTTCAGATTGGATGACTGGGCAAAATGTGAAGATGAAATTTGGCATAAATTAAATGCAGAGTGGGGTTGTGGAATGGACAGAGGTACAAAAAAAGACAAGTGAAATGTTTAGGGGATGAGAATGTTTTTTGTATGAAATGCTAAAGAAGCGGAAGCCCTTTCATTTATTCAAAAAGTGATGGGTCTGTGAGGAATGACAGAGGTTAGAAGAGTATGAATGACAGAATTACTGGTTTCGTCCCCTCAAAAATAAAGTCATCCAGCACAGAGCTAATATAAGTGTTCCTAGGACTGCAGCCAAGCAACACAATCATGTGTATGTTTCCTCAGAGGTAATCCCAATGTATTCAGTAAGCACTTTGTACTATGACTAATGTGAATAGGCAGTTCATTTCTGTTTTCCTTATGCTAGGGACATCAGTAGGGATGCGTACTCTTTCCCTCATGCCTAGTTCATGGGGTCTCTGGGACATCTGTCTAATGTGAAGATAGAAGTCACAGTCCATCATAGAACTGGGCTGTTGAAACCTGTTGAAAGCAACCCTGGTGTTGGACTTGCTGGATTTCCAGGTTGATATAACAATGCAATTCTTATGTTCTCATCTCCATCTCTACCATGTTAATTTCACATATATCTTCCTTAGCTTCTATTGAACTGTTGGAGACGAGAAGGGAAAGAAAAGAAGTTTTCTGGCTGATAATTTCTAAGTAAAAGGTTTTTTTTTTCCTTTTTTCATTAGGGATACCTGAAACTAAAGCCAAAATCCTCAGTAGGTGTATGACTCTTCTTTATTAATGGATCCATTGTGTTTTACCTAGCTATTTAATGCAAAATAAGGAGATCAATATTTAATGAATGTGTGGAGATTAAATATAACTAAGGCTGTAATTCTATAAATACCTACCTGGAAGTAAGCCCCATTTTGCAGTAAGGCCTCTGGCATTGTAGATGCCTGTAGATGCCTCTGGATTGTAGATACCTTTACCATTCACATAACTATGGTAACTTAAAATTTGAAATAATTTGTACCTGTGCTTAGAGTTTAGTCTCTCACCCCAACATAGTACATCTGTATCAATCAACCAACCAATCAACAGTATTTATATACCGCTTTTCAACAAAGAAATTCACAAAGCAATTTACAGGCAAAAATAACTAAATGGCTCCCTGTCTCAAAAGGGCTTACAGTCTTAAAAAAATGGAGAAGACCCCCAGCAGCAACAGCCACTAGAAAAGACACTGTGCTGGGGTGAGGGGGGACAGTTTACTCTCCCCCTGCTATATTTCAGAGGAAATATAAAAAGTGCTTTAAAAAGTGCTTCTTGCCCAATTAGCAGAGATTGCCTTGCCACTCAATAGTAACAAATTATTCTGGCCAGTTCCCAAGTATAGTTGCTGTAAAAATCAATGTCAGTAGAAGTGCTTGTGCTGACAGGGTGCTTGCGGCACCATTGATTGTGGTTCCAAGCAATGGAGTTGGACAACTGTACCTCTTGTGTTCACAGATTTTGCTGTGTGAATAAGTATACCACTTAATTCTACAATGTAATGGCACCTTTGACACTTAGCAAACATAATCTTGAATTCCATTTATTTCATATACAAAGTGACCCTTTTGAGAAGGGTTCTGCACTTTTAACAGAAAATCTTTAGGCAAATTGAGAAACCCTATTTCCAAAATAGCTTATGGCCAGTAGAGGGCAGGCTGCTCACATGTTAATATCATCCATGTTAGTATGGATGAACATCATATGTTAGTATTGTTCTGTTGTGAGATTCAGAAAGCGTTTTTCCTCAGTTGATCTCTCCACATCTTGACGCTAGGTCTTCCTTGCTTTTGAAATTTGGGATAGGTTTATGATTCATGTACTGTGAGAACTCTTAACTTTTTAACTGAACCACAGTAATTGATGTAAAAGCCAAGTGCTGGTTGTACTTTTTCTAAACATCCTTAGGACCTAGTGTTAACTGATAACAACCTGCTAATGTTTGTTTTAAGGCATCCAAAATAGCCTGATGAAACGGATTAATTTTTTTAATGGTTTGTTTTGAAAACTTATTAGCATTATTGCTGCATAGCACAAAAATGCATGTACACCTTGCGAATAAAATTTCTGCCTAGTTGCATTTTTGTTTGTTCGATTGCTATAATCAAATCACAGCTTGGAAGGCTGCCTGCTTGCCTGCCTGCCTTTTGTCAGGTCTTGCAAGATTATTTAGCATAACCATAGCTGTCAAGTGTGCTGTACTGTCTAAGGTTTGGCCATAGCCTGTCCTCCTTTCTCCCAGCAACTTCTGCACTGAGAATAACTTGAGGCACTACAAAAGGGTCAGCTGAGATCCTTCACAGGTAGAAAAATGTAATGTAGAACATAAGCATATTACATTATGCATGTTATTAAGCATGCAGGGGAGGAGGAAGGTGTGTGCAAATTAGATATTTATTTCTGCTGTATTTCTTAGGAAAAAAGTAGCATCTAAATAGGCCCTGAAGCTTAAAGGCTGAAAGATCTTAACCTAAATAATACTTTGAATAGCATGGAACAATGGTTCCCAAAATCCTACTTGGACTTTGGGAATTCTGTATTTGTGGGAGAGGGTAAAGGAGGGGGCAGCAACACGATTGGGATGATAGTGCTGCTGCTGCAGTGGGAAGGGTTTTTTAAGCTTACCTGGGGGTTGCTATGGCTCCCTGCATGGTCCAGGGAGCCTGTGACCCCTTCTGCAGTCCTCCCAGGAGCTCCAAACTGCTGAGGAAAAAAGAAAAAAACCCAGTTTGCAACAAAAACAGGGTTGCAGGCTCTATGGATTCTGCCGAGAGCCATTGCAACCCCCAAGTAACCTTAAAAAACCCTTCCCTCCCTGGCAACAGCACAATTGCCCAGATTGTGTTACTTCCAATTTGGGGGCCGTTTCCCTTAAAGGGGAATGGCCCTTTCCCGATTCCCTCAGCGGATTGTGACCCACCAGTTGGGAACCACTGGCATGGAGTGTACATTCCCCAAAAGCCAAGCACTGCACAGAACAGAAGAAGAAGAAATGGGTGCTGCTTGCCAGATTGTATTGTTCCCATTGGTTAGAATGACTGTCCATCGCATTAGGTCAAAGAGTGCTGTGACAAAGAAGCATTATTAAAGATTTGACTGTAATGCTGCTGAAGGATGGGCTCTATGCACAGGAAACTAAGCCTCAAAGGGGATCCTTGCTTGTGACAGTACTCAAAGGAGTTTGCCAGTGGGCTTATCCCATGCATATGTGTCTAGCCTTCCATATCTTGCACAAGTATGTATGTGTCTTGCATATATGCCTTTTTCTGATAGTGCAGCAGTATGTTTATGTGCAGAACGTTATCTGTAGAGCAGGTTGCTTGGGGAAGTGATTGCCAGCATTTGATATGGGCTATAAGGTTTAGTGACTCCAATTCAGCAGAGTGCCTCCCTGGTAGTTTTGGGGTCCAACAACAGCTAATGTATAAGCAAGCTTATCCCTCCTATTGTGTTCCTCTTCTGGGAAACTCCCGGAAACAATTCCTCCCATGTTACTTCAAAAAGGCTGAGTTTGGGGCTGTTTGCGAAGTATATTTTTAAGTGTGACCTTAAAAAACAATTTAGTTTACTATGACAGATGTGCTTTTTAAACACTTGTATCTCATGCATATGATCATTGGCTCCCCCTTCAGGATACACTGTATACTTGGTGGCAAATATGGACCCTAGTTCATGTGACTCATGCGTAGACCACAGCTAGGGTATGGCCATGTAAATAAAGGCAGTGGACAAATTGCAAGGGGACAGAAGAGATGCTCTTGGCCTAAGGTTGGTAGACTTGTGCTGAAACTTGGCTGTTGTTGGTTGTCAGAAGAGCAACATCCTAGTTTTAAGTAAAATTTTATTTTTTCCCATGAAAAGACATGATTAAGAATGGTTTGCACACGTTACTTATTTTTTTCAGTTAACATGGGATGACTGTGAAATGTAACAACATACAGCAGATTGTGTTTTTGTAGGATCAACACCAGATTTTCTTTAGCAACATAGAATGGAAATACTTGGAGAAATAATTGTTGCTGAGGTAGCATCCAATGATGATTTACATAAAGCATAAATAGATTTTAGAAGCGTTTGTATAATGAGTAGGATGGCTTTATTCTAAGGTTTCTTAGAGAAGTGCGTACAGTTATATAGATGAAAGCGTCGTTTATCAACATCTATAACCCTTACGAAATGCTTAGTCTGCAAGAATCACAGCTTAGATAAAATGGGCTGACAAATTTTTGCGCTTATAAATTTGCTTCTGCAGTTGCTATTACGGGATCGGGACCTTGGAGAGCAGAACAAGGAAAGTCGACTGGGGCTGGAGACAAATGATAATTTGTATTGAAGGTGTTTTTTACTACATAAAACATGGTTTTTTTACTACATAAATCTGCAAAATGCCCATTAGCCAAAGATACCAGTGGATGACTCTACCATACATATACAGCATTGGGGAGAAAAACTTTCATCTCTCTGGCCTGGTTTTTGTTTAGTGAAAGATTTTATAACACTGTCACTTTCCAGTGATTTTGAAAAATGGCTGAATACAAGCCCTCTCTATAATGCTAGAAATAAATGGAGCATGTGATAAGAGAGTGGCTTAAACATTTCCAGTAGTTTTGAAAGGCACATACTTGTGTATGATCCTAGAACCATCATTATCATTACTACTACTACTACTACTACTACTACTACTACTACATCATCATCATCATTCTGTCTTTGATCATTTTTTGGTTGCTCCCTTACATATATCCAAGGAATGCTAACTTCCCTAAGAACTCTTTCCAATACAGGGTATTCCTGGCCTTGGATACCTGAAACTACAAATAAGAGGGAAGCCTATGTTAAGTATAGTGTTTTCCCCATCCTGCCTCCACACCTATTACCTTCCTTTGTTCTTGCTTTTACAAGCTGCTTTTTGGGAATGTGATGATAGAGGGAGTGATGACCAAAACAGCTTCCTGTCGATGTTCTGTCACTCTCTCCTTCTGTCGTGCCTTCTGCCAGCCCGGTCATTGTGTTTCCATTTAGCGACATATACAAGCAAGAAGGTTTTTTATTGACCCAAAGTAAGAAGAAAGGAAAGTAATGGGGCCCCGATCCATGGATTATTGAAACCACAGGTACGGAATCCGTGGATACAGGGCTCCATTTGTACTAATACAATACGATTTCAACCTTTTTCTTGAGCAAACTACATCTTATTCACTCCTACAATCTTATTGTATCATGATGTAGTTTGTTATATTGTGACTTAGCTTAGGAATGAATGTGTGAAGGCTGGCAAAGGGCAGGTGGTTTCGGTTTAATCATCTTTTTGATTAAACTGGATTCCTATGAGCTCTGTGAACTTCGCATGAAACAGTGTATGGATATCAGCAATATATGGTAGATAGATCTGAAAAGTGGTTAAGGGAAGACCTCAGTCTTATCGGATTTGTAAACTTACTAAATTTTTTAAAGACCAGTCTTTAAAAACCAAGTTTCTAAAACATAACTAGTGACTTTATATCATCAGGATGGAAGGGCATAAATCTAGAGGTGACAAATGTAATAAAGATTTCTTGCCCAATGGGTTTTGAATGTAGTACAAGATTGCTGCATTATGTTGTGATTAGTACAGTGCATATGTTGTATTTTGGATCTTGTATAATGAAGCTCAATGGACACAAGAGGATTTCTGTAACAACTAGCTCACTAAAAATACAAACCATGAAACAAAAACCTGTATTAATATAGTTAACTTGCTTATGTCACATCAGTGGAATTCATTTTGTTTTATTAGAGGACCTGGAGAGTGCAAGTTCCCACACAGGTATACCAGCTGCCCAAAGAGGTGAGTTGACTTGATGTAGCCAGACCAGGGAGTGCATTCTTGGGTCTGTTGGGGGTACACTTGGGATGTGCCTTGAAGCACTCAGGAAGTAAGTGCCAGTTGCCTCTGAAAGCACGCTCTGATGTGGCTTATTGACACATTCATCAGATAAATTTCATATGCTGAAGATAGTTAGAATTGGAAACCATAAGGACTCTGGTATTTTTCCTCCATTTTCCAGGAAGCTTTTTATATATGGGACTGGTTGTTCATTTCTTCATCTAGATTTTTGATGTTGGTTCTGAATTCCTCTGTGTGTTTTTTCAGAGGCAAAAGCAAAAGGTCATTTTATACAAAGACATTGTATATTGTTAATATTAGTTTTGTGCCTCCTGGAGAACACTTGGTAAACCTGGGCAGAAACAGCCTTTCAGTACTCACTGTGAGGGTAAACTGTATATTGGGAAAAGCAGAGGTGCTTCAATAACAGAACAATCTTAGCTCCTCCTAACGTACAATCTTAGCTCCTCCTTTTCAGGACAAGTCTTACGAGTATAAACTACAGGTAGATGATCCCTTATACGAAATCCAGACATCTTTGTCCAAGACTTTTTTAAATGTTCTGTAGAAAGAAAGTCTTGTGCTCATTCCCATGTACAGGCTATAACTTCTATTCTCTGCTCTGTGGTGCATGCCATTGTTGAAAAATGTCAGAGGCCAGCGGACACCCAAATGGGTAACAGCTAAAAGAGCAAGAGGATTTCTCATTATATGTATGCAGTTATTCCGAAATCCTGGAAAATCCAAAAACTGGACATCTTCCCATCCCAAGCAGTTGGGATAAGGGAAACTCAATCTGTACTACTAATTTCACCATAACTGAAAGCATTTACTGAACCTGTGATCTGGTGAGCTGACTTAGTAGCTAATCAGTAAGGGCACACAAACGGGGATTTTGTGGGAAAGAGCTGTATCGTTCTGTTCAGTGATCTTTCAAATGCTATGTCATATACCACTGTTGTACCTGATTTTACAAGATTCTCTGGATATTTCAGATCAGATTTCCTGATACTTCATGGCTCCACCCAAATGGTTTTGTGTCATTCTAGAACAGATAATCTCATGGTGTGCTCATTAACTAACTGTATGGCTAGTTGAGCTGATATGAGGACACTTGACACAATGACCAGGTTTATATCACAATCATCCATGCGAGATATGAGGCTGCCAAGGATATTGATTTGTCTTAAAACCAAAGGCCTAAGTTGTATTTCCTTGCACAAGCCTCTGCATTTCTTCCAGCTCCACAGTGATAGCAAACATTCACAGAATCACCAGAATCAGTCAAGGGCTTCTCTCAAGGCATTGCCAGCCCCCTTAGGGTTTATGAAGATTTGCAGGGGCAGTCCAATGCTGACAGAGTACAGTACTTCCATTGTGGGGTATGAGCTCTCATGAATTCATCAATGATTGCAGGAAGCTGCTCGTATATGATAAGTGTGTGTTTTTCTAGTGATGAGTTTCCTGATCTGCGTATCACCTGGCTGATTTTCAGCTGTGATCCCCACAGTACTCTCTACTCAGCCAGGGAGAACAGATGCAAATTCCAGTTTTCTCTGAAAACTGAGTGTCGTTCACTTTTGGATGCAGGTAATTGGTATTTCAGAAAGAGCGCTGCAAAGGGCATCGATCCATATTTTTTTTCTTTTTTCTTTTGTTTTTCTGTCTGTGTTTCCAGCAACGTCAGTTGATTACAGTTCCTTTGCAGACAGATGCAACAACTGGATAGAATTCATTAAACTGAAAGCTCAGACCATAAGGCGCGGATCAATTAAGACAAGTAGGCGGCCGTTTCTACCACATTCTGATCATTGGAGGCATAGTTCTGATCTCTCAGTGGCAAAGAGTGGAGCTTCCTACTTAGTAGTGGCGTTGCAAAATCAGTGTCCGAGTGTGAAAGCTGCCGACACAGCAGCGTCTCTTTTCAAAACATTGAATGCCAGTCTAATTTTGGGGCATGTTGCACTGAGCTTCACAAGAAAATTGTCAGTAAATATATAGACTTATGAATTGTACAAAAACGGTATACATACACTGTGTGGTGGAAAGTGTATGTATCCACCAGCAAAATTTATTTGTAAAGTTCAGAGATTTGCCTGCATGACATTTGTGGCAGCAACCACCAAATTAGGAAGTGCTGAGTTTTCATAATTTTTTTAAAAAGGAGTTCAGTGGATGCAGTTGTGACTATTTTGCTTTAGTTTATTCAAGATGAAGATTTATCTGGAAGCTGACAACAATGAAGGATTTATCCAAAATTTGAAAAATACTGGGCTGGAGAAACATGTCAACTTTCACACTCTTTCCTGTAGACTTTTGTCGTTCCCTCTAGCAGAAATTGATATCCAATTGTGACACCTTTCCCCACACTTCCTCCCTTCCCCACCTTCTACGTGTCACTTTATAACTGATCATTGTATGTGCAGCTGCTGCTGGCCTCAATATTTCTTTTGCAGGAATGCTACTCTTCCAAAATAAATCCCATTCAAGCTTTTTGTCTTCTTGTTTGCATGTGCTGCATGATGATCTCCTTTCTTTGGCTAAGCATCACAGGCAGCTGAATGTTGTCACCAAGCTATGTGGAAACCATGCAGAAAAGGCTACAGTGTTGGAATTACCGACATAAACGTGTTAGATTTGAATAGTTATTCTCTTCCTTTTTTCTGCTTTCTTTGCTCCCTTTCTTCTTTCCACCGTTTGTAGCCATTTCATTCGACAAGCCAAGTCCGCTGACTGAAGGACAGTCCTCTCACCGTCCTGGTTCATCTGGCCTTACTTCCACTGTGCCAGTTGTTAAGATGACACCTCTTTCGTTTATCCCTGGGGCAAAAATAAGCAAATATCTTGGAATAATCAACATGTTTTTTATACGAGAAACCACTTCTTTGCGAGAGGTGAGCTTTGTACTTTTGAGTCTGTATTTCCCTCATTGTATTTTCTCATTGATAACATAGCTGATCTTGAGCTTCAGGTCTACTGTTCAACAGATAATGGCATTTAAAGCCCACAGGGAAAATCAGGAATTTAAACCTGATTTTATTTAATTCTTTGCAGTGAGGTCCAAGGCTGGAGAGCCACAGTGTATGGAGCTCCAGGGTGACATCGTGCCGCAAAGAAAGCTGGGGGCTCCTGGGAAGCCCCAGCACCTATGAGGAGGCTGAGATGTTGTTGCTACAAGCTGTAAACTCTAGGAGAGACAGACTATGGCTTGTGGCAGCAGCATCTCAGGTTCCCCAGGGATCGCACAACCACTCAGAATCTGGGTGGAGGATGCGTGCAATCACAGGGGAAGCTGAACTAGCAACACAAGGGAGGCTGTGCCTCCCCTGACTGCACATCCCTTCTTCTCAGCTAGAGATACACCTTCATTATAAGTGCAATCAAGTGAGTTTTGTGTTCAGTATCACAACTTGAACATGCTTTATGCAGCTGGTGAAGATGTAACACTGAGATTGTAAAATAAGCAATGGTGTCACATGGTCCATGGTCCATTTTATGGTATTGAACACTAAAGGCCTGTGTGTAAGATAAACATGGCTTCTTAGCTTAAAATGAGCATCAATTTAGAGAACAATAAGTATGCTGTTGATATTTTTCTGCAGCTTTTCCACTAAATCATCTCTGTGTGCATTTCTAGGAGGGTGGTGTGAGTGGCTTCCTACATGCGTTCATTGCTGAAGTGTTTGCAATGGTGAGGGCTCACGTGGCCGCTCTTGGAGGAAATGCAGTGGTATCGTACATCATGAAGCAATGCGTATTTATGGAGAACCCAAACAAAAATCAGGTAAGCAATGCTTGAAAGAACATCACCTCTTGATATATAGGCAATTGGGGATGGAAAAGCCTTCTGCAGCTAGTAAATGTACTTGGTGTGTAGACAAGGTTCTCCTAGCTGATGTGTCCCCACAGGCAAAAACTGTGCTAAGAAAAGCATCACTGAATCAAAACTATTCTTATTACTTCTCTGCATTATGGGCATCACCAATTGCTGGCTGGGGGTGGGGGATGTAATGACTCTGATCCACTGGCGTTTGACACATCTGCATTAAGGAATGGGTTATTCCATAACTGCATACTTTTATTTCTATCCACACTTGTAAATTTCTTGGAAGCAGGAACCCATTTCTCCTGCTTGTGAAACAATCAAGTGCTATATGTTTCACAAGCAGGAGCGATGAGTCCCAGTGTCATTATGTCCCCCACCCCCAGCCAGCAATTGGTGATGGACTGCACCCATACTGTTTCATAAAGATAACATCTGTTCTGTTAGAATTTGACACCACACCTTCAATTTCATGCCAGTTATACCCCAACATTACAAATATTAGACATTGTTTCTGCAGCTTTGGAAGATTATCTGTTCCTAAGATTTCCAACAAGAAGAGAAGAAAAAAAATCACGAAGACACATTTACCTAGCTAAAACATTTTACTTGTGGAAACAATTGCAACCTCTTCAGAAATCTTTCAAAACTGCAAAGAGAGTGAAGGAGCTGGGCATCTGGCAGGGCGGGGGGAAGAAAGGTAGAGGATATAGACTCCAACAGTTCACAAATACATATTCCTGAGTCTTACATAACTCGGGAAGCCTTCTTTCAGGAAGTTGGAAAATGTGTTTCTTCTGGAGCCTTAAATATACCCTCTTTATAGTCAGACGCATCAGCTGATTAGTGGCTACTGACATGCAGAGCTCATTCCCAACCACCTTTAGCAACTTCAGGGCAGTGGCTGCTTTGCAGATGGTTTTGATGGCAAAGAGGAATTCTTTACAGTTGCAGTGGCTTTGTTACACACACTATAATGTGTGAGTGAACTGGGTGGCTTAACTGGGTGTTGTACCTCTGTCCTTGCAGGCGCAGTGCCTAATAAATGTAAGCGGAGATGCAGTCATCTTTGTACGGGAATCTGATTTAGAAGCTGCCCCAGTCCAACTCTCCACTGCAGGCTCTCAACCTGTGAACTCAAGAGGAGATGTTACAACGTGAAGAAACAAGATGGGTTTTATTTGGACTTAGAGATCTCTTCAAATCATCAGACGGTGTGACTTGTTTGTTCTCAGTCAGCAACGAATGCTAATGACAACTACATTTTAAGGAAATCAATTAACTCTTGTTTATCAAAATTCATGAGTGGCAGGGGACTCTGCACATGAAAGGACATCTGCCTAAAGGAAGAACTTGGTATAGCGGATGCTCCTTAGAACTGAAGTCATGAGAACCTTGCCCTGAATTTTTAGGTCGAGGACAACATTGAACTTAAAAACACAATTGGAAACAGATTGGAAAATTCTCAAATGGGTGGAAGAAATTTTAACTGGAAAGTAGTTATCTAAATTTCATCATTTGTCAGAAGAAGAGATGTATGAGCTGCTTTCAGAAATTTTGCCAAATATGTAAATGCAAGGTGAACTACATTTTTGGGACTCTTGAGAATGAAAAGCACCATGAATTGAACAATCTGGGCTTAACTGCACGTTGAAATGTGTTTCGTGTATGTGACCTATTGAATATTTTTATATTTTGTGCTATTTTTAATTGCTGAATATGTTTATGGCAAAATAACCATCTGGTTCCAATGCTATTAACATTTAATGTTTGTGGAACAATAGCAATAGAACAAAATCTGCAATCCAAAGTCAGTGACATCCCAGCTGTGTATGAGGGCAAAATCAGGGCTTTGAATTTGGCAGATTATAAATTCCAGAAAACTGGAGAAACAGTATTATAGAAAGACAACCATTCATGAGTCGCTGTAAATATGGTACTTGGAAAGGTGAGAGTTACTGTGGTAAAAAGAAATTAAGTCTTTGTTATAACTTTCAGATAAAAGATAGAATAAGAGTACAGATTTGAAAAAAACTGGTGGCAATAGGTGAATCCTAGCCCACTGTGTGTGTGCGCATGTGTGGGCAGAGAATAGGCAAGCACACAAACAGAAGTGTTGTGAAACTTACTAATGCAGCCGCTCACTGGTGGGAACTGTCAGGCCACTCTTCCATTTAATATTGGCCTGCCTCTTCAGCCAGCGATTAGCTCCAGGAAAGCTTTTGTAAAGATCTCCTGCTCCAAGTGGACCTCTCTCCATACTTGCACGCCCACACACAGACACACGGCTGTATGGGAGCACACTTTTGATGGCCTCTGATATGGACTTGAAGAAACAGGCAAACTTGAATGTAAATAGATGACGTTTTCCTGGATATAGGTACACAAATTATATGTTATATGTCCAGATATTCCATTTTAAATGAGCATGATCAAAATCGCATTCCTACTTGCATAATAAAGCTGTTTTTTTTTTAAAGTCCCTGTTACCTGGTTTTGGAGAGGTGGTGGGAATGTAAACATGCACAAGCTTTTCTGGTGGGATTATTTTTTGTCTGTTTTCCTTCCTTTTGTTTTTGAACCATCATTACACTGACAGTGACGCCTGTCAAGGGTTTCCAGCTTCCTGCTTTGAGGAATGCAAAACACAGCTAGCTATTTATTACTATAGAACAGTGGGGCTGAAGCACTTTTGCCTACTCATTAGTAATGCGCACATCTGGCTCTGTTTCCCTTTCCACAGGGCTCAATTTACTTTCCTTGTCTGCTTGTCAGTTTCACAACCCATTACCAATCATGGCCACAGTTGGAGAAACACTGAATTAGCACAAAGTAAGAGATTTTTTTTTATTGGCAGTTTTCCTTGTTACAAGTAACTCATGTCATGCCATCTACCCCCTGTTCTTGGCTATCCCTGGATAGCTATTTTGGAGCTATTTGCTGCACCTGTGGTGACCATTTTGAAGCCATCAGCAGCCATTTTTGAAAATCCACAGCAAATAAGAACATAAAAAGAGCCCCACTGGATCAGGCCAAAGGCCCATCTAGTCCAGCTTCCTGCATCTCACAGCGGCCCACCAGATGCCTCAGGGAATACACAAGACACATGCATCTTGTTGCCACTCCCCTGCATCCACCACTCGGAGGTAGCCTACCTCTAAAGTAAGGAGGTTGCACTAACTATCATGGCCTGTAGCCTGCGATGGATTTTTCCTCCAGAAATCTGTCCAGTTCCCATCTAGGCCAGATGCTATCACCACCTCCTGTGGCAAGGAGTTCCACAGGTTAATTACCCGCTGGGTAAAAACGTATTTCCTTTTATCTGTTCTCACTCTCCCAACACTCAATTTTAGTGGATGTCCCCTGATTCTGGTATGATGTGAGAGGGAAAAGAACCTCCCTTTTTGAAGCCATCCACAGTATGCATGCTTTAGAGTACATTAAAATGCGTGCACATTTTTTGAAACACCCTTAGAGTTGAAAGGGCAAGGGATACTTTTGTAGGAGTCAAAGGCACTCCTCAGCTTTTTGTTCTACTGTAATGGTACCTGAAAGCAGTTGAAGGACACCTGTTTTTCTGATTTTGTTTAATATGCATTAAGGCAAGTAGATACCCACAGATTGAAGAACAACAGATCTGCTGAAACAGGAGGAAATTGTTTTTTGTTGCTAGAGAATGCACTGCAAGGTGTGTCCAATGGCTCCCATAAAATGACTTGAAGTGATCACAAGTAAATGCGAAAGCAATTCCAATAATCAGGCAATATTAACAACTCTAAAAACATACCAAAAACTAATAGAAGTCGGAATGAGACAAATGGCACACACTTGTCTATCACCTTAATGTCACTTGGAACAGAAAATACCTTTGCCTGCTTCTGGAAAGCCAAGAAAGAGGGGAGGTCTTTAGGCTTTTGTCACACCGTTTAATGAATGGACATTTTTATCAAGGCTCTGCCAGGACCGAAAGGTAGCAGCCTGGCCACTGAATGCAATTTTTCATTTCAGGCCTGTGGAAATCCACCATTTCCACTGAGCTGATGGTCTGCTTACTGAACATAACTTCCTTCTTTTCAAATAGATCGTAACAGCACAATAGCAATCCCGTCTTGCCCATTTCCTAGGAGACAGGCTGCTGTTGGAAAGCAAATGCTCCTTTGTTCTTGCTTTTTGGTAGCAATGCTTCTGAACATTGCCCAATTCATCTCTTCTTCTCTCAGATATATGCTCCACCGATACCTATTTACCAGGGCATCTATTTTTGGTCTATGACATCCCCCTGCCCATTAGTCTTGGTAGCAAGACTAATTAGATCTATCTTAATTAGATCAGTAGACTAATACTTCACTCAGCTATGCTTTCTTAAAATAGCACAACTTTAAAAGACATTTTCAAGCATTCTAAAGGTCTTTCAAGCTGAAATGTGCAACTATAGTTAGCTTTTCCAATCCCCTCTTGAATTCATTGTTCTTGAGTTATACCCTCATTTAACACACTCCTCTTTTCTATAGGATCCCAATGGGACACGCTGGTGTCCCCGGATTGGAAACAAAACACAGCAGGGCCATGATGAGAGAGAAGACTGCGTTAGGAACACGAAGTCCCCTTGAATAGCAGAAAATTTCTGTGTGTACATGTGTGGCTTTCTTATTACAAAGGATAAGAGCCTCAACTGTTGCACATGAATTAAAATGTATGTGTTGGTGTTTGTTTTCCCAATAGACTTATGTTAGCTGTTAAGTTTTTCACACCGCCATCTGCTCTAACTTGTGAAATGTGCCATGTCTGAGTGTGGGCATAATCATGCCACATTGTAGATGTGCCTTTAGTGTAAGGACTTGTTCCTGACAGCAGATGCCTAATTGGGTGCTGTGGTCCTCATCCTTGGAGAGTGGGCAAAGGCGTGTTCTGTGGGGCACGTGGGCGTCAGTTGACTACACAGCTCATTCTGTGCAATATTGCTAGTTAGCTTGGGTGGCTGAAGTGCTGAAAAACACTGTTTCTCATTGCCTTCTGTATCGGAAACCTGCCAGCACAGTCAATCACCGCCTCTGGAAAAAAAAATGGTACATGTGACATTGACTTGCAAGTCTTTCTTTATTTGTGTTGGAAGCACCTACATTAATATAAGTTTATACATACATCAAAATATGTTTTTAGAATAAAATACAAAGTTAAAACTAGATATCATTTGCCCAATACTGGGCCACTTCAACAGCTTTCTCCCTTGCCAACATAAGATCTTCTATTGTGCATGTAGATGGCACCGTGTGCACTGTAGCATATGTGAGATGGTTTGTTCTTCTCCACATTCACACAGCATGTCTTTTATGGGGAAACCCCATTTCTTTTAGATTGTCCTTAGATCTTCCTACCCCAGCACGCAGTCAATTTAAGGATTCCCATACAGGCCACAGTTATTCTTGGCCTGGTGGCGGGCATACATGTGTTTGTGCCCATTCACTTGGCAACTCCTTGCTCACTTTCCATAGTTCCAAAGCAGTCTGTGGCAACTGGTTATTGGGGGGCGGGGGGCCGCAGTCCTAAGGAAGCTATTCTGCGATCTCAATCCTGACGGTGGGAGTTGATGGCCATACAGTGGGTGTGTTTCTAGGAATGTCGCTTTAACCCACTCCTTCTGTGCTGCGCTCTCCCAACAAAATTTGGGAAGGGGAAGGCCAGCTAGATAATGTACTTTTTGTATTGGAGTCACTTTTAGGCATCATGTGACCAGTCTTGCTGTTTCATTTAGTGCCACGTCCACCTGTTTTGCATAATTACATCTATACCAGACAGAGCTGGCATATTCTCCAGCCAAGTGGCATAGTGCTAAAGCGGAAGTCCTTAATACGTGTGGTTGGGCACCCCATCTTATGTTTGTTATTGTCCTCAAGATATTATTTCTGGCGAAGACCTTTTGTTTGGTGTTAAAACAGTGATTCTTAAAAGTCAGTGTACAATCCAGAGTTACTCCCAAGTATTTGGGGGTAGTAGCACAATGTTCTAAGTTGGTTCCATTCCAGCATACCTGCAATGTTCTTGATGCTTCTCGGTTTTTCAGATGGAAAGCACAGATTTGTGTCTTTAAACAATTTGGTTTTAACTGATTATCCCTATAATATGCACTCAGTAGATTCAAAGCCTCAGTCAGTCTTTCCTCGATGGCCTCAAAAGTTGTATTCTGTGTGGCGAATGCCAGGTCGTCAGCATAAATAAAACTTCTGGTAGCTTCTGGCAGCAGTTGGTCATGAGTATATATATTAAACAGCATTGGGGCTAGCACGTTGCCCTGTGGCAGTCCATTTCTTTGGATTCTCCATCAGCTGTGTTGTCCCTGAAAATCTACAAAAAACTACGGTTTTCTAATAAGCAGCCTATAATTTTTGTAAATTTAAAATCTTTTGTAAGATGGTAGACTTTCTTCAACAGGGCGGCATGATTAACCGTATCATAGGCCACAGTGAGATATATAAACACCACTCCTGTAATTTCCTTCAATTCAAAACCATCCTCAATATATTGTGTTAAATTAAGGATTTGAGCTACACAATTTTTACCAGTTCTAAAGCCTGCTTGCTGCGGTATAAGCAGGGGGTCTACTATCTCACTCAGTCGATTCAGGATTAAGCGTTCAAATATCTTATATAGGTGGCTAAGGAGAGAAGGCCAAGTGCCTATAGCTTTTTGGATCGTCTGGTGGCTTGCCTGGCTTGAATATGGCTATCACACGGGCCTTCCTCCATATCTTGGGTATCTGAGCGGTACTTAAACATCTATTATAAAAGTTAAGTAGCCATTTTTTGTTCTGGATCCAAAATGTTTGATCTGTTCAACCTGAATTTCAACGATGCTGGCTGCTTTACACCTACACCTACCTAGGTGCAAGACTGCTTGCACCTACCTATTGCCTCTTCCAGCTCTCCCATAGTAAAAGGGGTTGTCAGATTGCTTGTCTTTCATTCCTCATTCCTAACTAGCCTCAATTTATGTTTCTGTAAATTAAAATTCGGTTTCCCATTAAGCACAAGCTGGTGGGCAATCTGGTTGGCTGAGATATTAGTATGTGGTGATCGTTTAGTTACATCATTGTTGTGGCGGTTAAGTAATCTCCATGCTTTTTGGCTGCTGCAGCTCATATCCCATCTCTTCCATAAGCTTAATCCATCTTTCCCTTTTGTACTCCGAGATAGCTGTCACTATCTGTAGTCTGCTACTGATGGTATCTTCACTAAATGGGTTTGCTTCAAAAAAGGTGAGGTATTTATTCAGTAAATCAGCTGTTTCCCATGTTAAGCCTTGGATGTAGGAAGTTCTACATCCTCGTGGGATAGATTTCCTGGAGCATTTCTGAACAGCTTCCATAAACTTGTCATAGGAAGAAGTAAAGGATCAGGTTCAATATTAGATACACTATTGTCCAAAGCAGCAGAGAAATTAGGCCAGACAGGCTTCTTAAAATTATATCTTCTGTGGAATTTCACAATAGCACAATAGTTTCACAAAAAGAATTTCAACCAATAGTGGTTAAACAATAGCTATGACCTCACAAAGAATCGGTCGGTGTTGAGTATTGGGTATTGGCATCCCTACTGACTTTGAGCATTGGTACACCACATTTTCACTTACAAAGATTAGATCTGGATTATAGCCTCTCCTCCATCTATCACTGTTAAAGGATGCTGGTAGTGTACTATCATGGATAATTGATAGGCCTCCACCCATTCTACAACAGCCTCTCCACTTTCATCGGTATTATCATAACCCCACAAGTTATCATAACGTAACAAGTTATTATGGCTGTTAAAATCACCTACTGCAAACCTAAAGTTTATTGTGGAAATTTTGTGGTTCAGTGAAATAAAAGAAACTTTTATGGATGGTGGTTTGTATACAGATGTCACTGTACAGTCACTAAGTTCAACCATTATTATTTCTATATTATTTTCTTCCGTCATTGCTGTGGACAAGATATGGAGGTTAGCTCTTACAAAAATTGTGCTTCCATATTGCTGGTGTGATCATTCAGTGACCAATCGCATCCCAGGAACTCTAGGGCGTTTTCGCCCCGTGTGTTTCTTGCAGGCATAGAAGGTCACACTTACATTTTTCTTGCCAAGTTCTTGGAGCAGATCTTCTATGACCCGAGGATATTCCTTCTATGTTGACAGAGATCAATGTCAATTTGGGCCCTGAAAAGGATCATTGTTTAAAATCATGCTTCCTAGGAAGCATGATGTTAAACAATGGTCCTTTTCAGGGCCCAAATTGACATTGATCTCTGTCAACATAGAAGAAATAGACATATGTCAACATAGAAAATCATTCTTCCTAGTTAGATAACTAGGAAGAATGATGTTAAACAATGGTCCTTTTCAGGGAAAAGGTGGGAAAAGGTGCTTCTGGGTTGAGAGGATTTGCCGGTGACACCACCGTTGCCCAGGGGATGCCCTATTGCCAAAGGAAAAGTCAATCTTCGGGGAAGCTCCTTTCATGTTCCCCGACTTGCAGGCAATGGATACAGTATGAACTAACAGCTCATGTTCTGAGAAGGAAAACGGGGGCTGGAAGCAGGGCATAAGGAATGTAGTTCATGTGATCACTTGGCAGCTTGGGCAATGAATAGTGGCTGTCAGAAAGAAAGATGCTTGAGCAGGAAAGATGTTCTTTTAAAGCGCTCTTTACATTTTTGCAATGGTATCCATTAAAAAATGTAAAGAGCGCTTTAAAAGAAAATCTTTCCTGCTCAAGCATCTTTCTTTCTGACAGCCACTATTCATTGCCCAAGCTGCCAAGTGATCACATGAACTACATTCCTTATACCCAGCTTCCAGCCCCAGTTTCCTTCTCAGAACATGAGCTGTTAGTTCATACTGAGATGATACACAAGGGGTTTTGAGCCATCTAGAGCTCAAGGTGAGAGCTTGCATGGCTTAAGGCACCTCTAAACTGAAAATAATCTTCCCCACTGACAGCTACATATCACAGCAATGGATTTTAGTCTATCCTTCCCCCCTGATGTGCTAGTTTTCTGTGCACTGGGAGACACATTCAACCATGTGATTATCCATTTATGTTCTGAAGGGGAAGATGTTGAATGAGAACAAGTCATAATGTCCGCTCTAGAGAAACTTGTGATGCTAAATATATGTGCAGCCCAATTCTGTTCATGTTTACTAGGAATCTACTTGATTCTTGTGTTCAGTGGGGATTACTGCTAGGTAAGTGCACATAGGATCAAAGCCTTAATACAGTATATAATTCACAAACCTGGTGACCCCTGCAACCTCTGTGCCAATGGCAGTCACATGCCCATCAGGAGGTGGCCAGTGGGTGTTATAGACACTCCCCCAAAACTGCTCCCCCACCACTTCTGCAGCAGCAGTGAGGGTCCTAAATCTACAGTATTTATTTACAAAATTTCTAGAGTGCATTTTTACCAATATTTTTTTAAGGTACACAAGACATTGTGCTATTGTAAAATAAAGCAATAACCAACAATAAAAAAATTAATCCAGAAACTCAAACTCAACCCAGCAACCAAACGAATATCACAACAGCAGCAGTTAACAATCTTTGAATATTTCACATCAAGCCAGAAGGTCAATGAAAGAGGGTAGTCCTGAAATTAGAAATGGAAGGGGCAGCCACGCCTTCCAGAAGGGGTGGGTCTTGCTTGCTGCCAATTATGTGGACTGGCCCTTATGCCAGCCAGAGCTGGCCTTAGGGCAATTGGACCAATTTTGCTGAATTGGGCCCCACCCTTTTGTCCTGCCTTGTTAACACTGGTAGCTTCTTAATTGTACTTCTGCAATTTGCACAGATGGTCAGGCTTGTGGCATCATCGCCCGAGAGGTGTCTTCCTCTGGCCGTAAGCCAGTCCAGCCACCATGGTGCTGTCATGGTAATTTGGTGGCCAGTGAAATCAGACGCCTGTAGCCAGTTATAGTTTTTTTGTTTACTATGATTGGATGTGGGGAGATATTAGCAGTAAAGCTCCAGGGGATGGGAGCATTCTTTCATCCCAGCATGGCTCCTTATAAAAAACAAGAAAAATGAATATCAAAAGAAAGATCAGAGGCTTCCCACAGTCTCCAAAGACACCACCAAGTCCATAATTTGAGTGTTCAGCACATATGTGACTGTGTGTGTGAGAGAGAGGGGGAGGGAGAGAGAGAGAGTGAGTGAGCAGGGCTGTAGTTAAGGCTGAGCACCAGCACTCTTTCTGTTTGCTGAGCAGAGATGTCAATGGCAGGAGCAATCTGGTGCAGAAGGCAAATTGAGAAATTTGCATAGGGACCAATGTCAATGAGCAGTTATCAAACTTTTCAGTCTCTGGAGTCTTTTACACTCCTAAACGGAATCTCAGGGAGCCCTACCAGTGCATGCACAGAGACTCGGGAAGCCCCAGAGTGCTAGCGCATGAGCTAAGCAAAGCAGGAGAATTTGCGGTCCTGTTTCTGGATGGGAGACAAAATTTCAGGCTGTGACAAGCCGTTGTACCCATTGTGGCAGGATGGACTGTTGTGGGGGACTGTGTGAGAAGGCCAGCCAGCAAAAGAATTGGAGTACAATCTTGAGGCTGTGTCTAGGCTTGATTTATGTAAAATTTATTGTTTATTGTCACACAGTCTAAGTGGGGTGTGGCAATGGGGAGGTGTCGAGCTCAGTTCTTGTCCTACAAAATGTTCCACTACGTCACTGTCTATAAAGTCAGTGAGATGTCAAATTAGCTGCCAAAGAGAGGAAGAGCTGTGCTGCTACTAGCAGGAAAGGGACAGAGGTACTAGGCATATAGCCGCAAACTGAGTAGAAAGCCCCACCCACCCCTGAGCCCCAAGAGGTCAGGAAGGTAAGCAACAGCTGGCTAAAGGAAAAGGAACATTGTAGGCCGTAGACTGAGAAACAGAGGCCTGGTGAAAAGTTGGATGAAAGAGGCCTTGAGGGAAATGGGCTTCCAGGAAGTTGCCCAGCTGATGGGAAGCCAGCTGTGTCCAGCTGCCCTTTGAAGTGGTGCAAACATGTAAACAAGGCCTCCCAAGAACAGAACCAGCTACAGCTGTAACCTTGAATCAATAAAGTGTCTTACATAAGAACATAAGAACATAAGAAGAGCCCTGCTGGATCAGGCCAAAGGCCCATCTAGTCCAGCTTCCTGTATCTCACAGCGGCCCACCAGGTGCCCCAGGGAGGCATGAAACAAGAAGATGCTTGCATCCTGTTGCCACTCCCTTGCACCCGGTACCAGTAGCCCACCACCTTTGTAAGGAGGTTGCACAATCCATCATTGCCTATAGCCCACGATGGACCTTTCCTCCAGAAATCTGTCCAATCCCCTCTTAAAGGCATCAAGACCAGATGCCATCACCACCTCCAGTGGCAAAGAGTTCCACAGATTAACCACAGCCCAGTCTTAACCAGCGCTGAAATAGGCAGGTCAGCTGGCCTGCGCCATACTCACCCCCGCTGGAGGCAGCTGTGGCGCAACTCGGAGTAAGGGGACGCAAATCTGCCACAAATCTGAGTGGTTCACGTAGGGCCGACCAGGCCGGTGGTGAGTTAGGATTCAGCCTAAATGCTGGATCCTGCCACCAGCCCACCCACGGACCTCCCTCCCCTCCCCTCCCCCTGCCCGTTCTGCCTGCCCTCCGCCCTCCCCAAGCCCCTGTGCTAGTCTCCTTAGGGTGGCCTTACATGACTATGGGACCTGCCTCCCTGACTCAGAGAGTGGCGCAAACGGCCAGCACACGGGGCTTGTGTCGGCCCAGAGCACAGTCACTCAAGGCATCCACGTTTTCAAGGGTGTTAAAATACCTTCCCCGGCACTTCACTGGGTGCCAGTATGGTGGATGTGAACGGGTGGCCTTCATGGTGGTGGTGCCGCCCTCCTCAGGGTGGCTTGCCTTTTTGGCCTAAAGCAAAAGATGTAAATTTCGTACAACACATAAACAATTATTTCAAGTGTAAGTACTAAAAACTGCAGGCATCCCTCCTTTGCTCTCTCATGAGAGGAACCGCCTCTTCCAAGATGGAGCCTGAAATATGAATCATCTAAGAACAACGAAAGCATGTTTTCCCCCTTCATAACTATTGCTTTAGCCATATGTACATTTTTACAAGCACACCTCACTGATTAATGGATCACTCTTACAGTTCAATCATAACCCACTTACCTATGAGTAAGCCCCATTGAACACACTGGTAAGATGGGATGCTGGAAAAGGGTAGGGCTGTGTGGTTATTTTGCTTGTGTCAAGGTTGAAAATAGACTTGTTTCCCTTTCGGATTCACTTTCCTATTGGAAAATGACTGAGAATAACCCAACTTATTGCTGCATTTTCAGAAAAGCAGCAGGCTCTGGCGTCACAATGACGGCACTTCCAGCCATGACATCACTTCCAGTGGGTCCTGGACAGACTGTCATTCTAAAAAGTGGGTCCCAACGCTAAAAAGTGTGAGAACCACTGGCCACGGTTTCTTTTCTATCACTTGTCCCATTCCCTGAGTGCAACATTGGATGAGTTGGCCACAAGGGTGCGCCAGAGAGCAGGGCAAGCATGTTTGACCCCGAAAGCCGAGATTCTCATTTACTGTGTCGTGCTCAGTATTTGCCAAGAATGTTAGATACACTGGATGAGCCATGACGTCACAGACTTGAAGCCATGGATATATCTCAGATCATTGCCGCGAAGGAGGATTGCCGCCGCGGCGTCACGAATAAAAATCTCCCTGCCCGTGTGGTAAAGTTAATCTCAACGTCTTTAAGCATGCCTGCGTGTTCTGCATACGGGTGCGCGAATCGCTGGACGAAAAATGGGATTACTTTGCACAGGTAATTAAATCATTGTGATTCGTTGCTACAGAAAAATATTACTTCATAAAGTATGCAGCCCGTCACAAACTGAAGTAGATATGAAGAAATAAAAATAAAAATAAATCCCCCCTCCTTTTTCCCCCCTTCCCGTTTACACATTTTTTTCCCGCCTTCCATTTTCTACTGTAATATTTTTGAAATTCCGAACATTAACAGAATTTGTTTTAGGGGGGGGGGTGAGTGTAGAAGTTTTAAAAAATACACTTAATAGCCTAGAAGTGAAAAAGAACTACTCTCCTATTGACAACTACTTGTGTTATACATTGAGAGATTTTAATGTGATTTTCCTACATATTTATCTAATTTTTGCCCACCCTCCCCTTTTTTTCTTTCCTTCCCGTTCACACTTTATTTCTGCTTGTGTAGATTTCAAAAAATAAGTCTGTCAAAGCAATGCAATCCGAGTTTAAATAGACAGCAAGCGGCATTTCGTCCGGTGCGTTCAGTAATATAATTCTGCGGAATTAAACCTTGGAATTGCATATTGAATCATAATTAGGTTACCAATGATGTTTCTACACGATCACACGTTGTTATTTTGGTAAGTTTTTACTTCAGGAGTAAACAAGTAAGTCTTAAACATCATGTGAAAACCCATTTGAAATGCTTGGAATCAGCATTGTTTTGGGTATATTTACGTCACCGCTAACCCCGCCCACTAGCTTCACTTCGTTCGCATTCAGATAACAAGCAGGGCCGGGGGTTGGTATTTGCCTGTAAATCTATATCACGAGACGCGTCGCTGGAAAACACCTCGTTGATACAGGCAGGAAGTGCCGATCCGGCACATTTAGAGTGATTCTCACATTTTGCGTGGAGCAAAACGATAGCATCGCCCATTTGCTTTAGGCCCTGGGGGAGCTCCTGATGTACAACCACGGGATAATTTTTGACGAGGCAAGCCGTGCAGGCGTGTATCGTGCAGCGGTCGGGGTAGACCGCTTCTGGGCGCGGACGGGGGTCGGCAGTCGCGACGGCCGTATCCGTGCAGTCCCAACCCCCGTCCAGAGGGGTGAAAAAAAGGGTCAGGTCAAAAGAGAATCGAGGGTGGGGAATTTACCGGAAGGCCCCCGTTTTGTAATGGGAATAAACCACAAAAGGTTGCCAACTATGTAGTGGAGGCATCGGAATCAAACATGGGAGGCACATTTCGGGGCGGGCGGGCGGGCAAGTTTTATACCGCACCGATTTCGGAAAGAGAAAGAATATTAACGCTCCCGCCCTGAACCAATTTCCCCTGGAGTCAGGCTTATTGAGTACCAGGGAGTGGACTTTCAGCCGCAGCAGGATTAGGAGCGCAGCCTTCGTTTCCTTTGCTAGTTTGATTCTGCAATGAATTCGTGGATGGCTGGGCGGGCGGGGGCACCGGCATCCCCCCCCCGCCGCGCGCCTGCGATGCTGCTTTTCAGACAGCGGCGCCCGGAGCTTTGGGGCTGCGATTGGCAGCCGATGGGTGACAAAGAAAGACACAGGCAGCAGAAGACGCTTCTGCTGCGGGTACGCCTGAGCGCCAGGCGCGTCTGCTCCAGGCGCAGCCGCACAGGCCCTCCGGAAAGCGGGCAGCCGGTCCGTCCGCATTGTGTCGTCCCTGAGCGCGGAGAGCGGAGCAGGCCCGTTGGGGCTCAGGGGAGTGGAAGGGAATCCCCGCTCCGGGTTGGCCCCCTTTTTTCGGCAACAACAACACCAGGCAAGATCTCAAAGCGGCACGCCCCCCGCCCCCCCGCAGCCGCTCCTGGCAAGGAGTCTCCTTATCCAGTTCGCGGGGGTGTATTTATTTCAAAGTGGGGGGAGGGAGGGAAGAGCCCTTTTCTGACGTGCGACATCCGTGGAAGCCAAAAGGCACCAGCCCGCTCCTACTCGCGAGTAGTCCGCCCGGCATCGGCCGCGACGTCTATCAATGAAGGTCTGTCGGCGGCGTTCCTCGAAGTGCGGAAGAATCGTGTCCAGACGAAGAGATCTACCTGAGCGTGAATCCCCTAGGCGTAGGCAGTCTGGTTTGCCAGGGTTGGCGGCGGGCGGGGGTTGAAAGCGGAGATCCGGCGGCATAGCAGGGAAGGACACCCCCGGGGTTGAGGGTTCAGCTCCGCAGCGCGTGAAGAAGATGCACAGAAGGAAGACGCTCCAACACCAGCATGGCGCCAATGTTCACACACTAGTGTGTCCCTCTCTGATGAATGCCTTGCAGTACTGATATGTACAAAATAGGGGGCTTAAAAACGTCCATGCAGTTTTGCTAAGCGCCTTATCTCGCTGTGTAAACCGCTTCTCTCCTTAGCTGTTGTAGCCATTCCGTGCGGTAGAACCACAGGAGGAGACGCCTCTGTGTTGTTTTGCAGCCTTGCAAAACTTAGCGCCCTGCCCCACCTCTAGGGACGCTACCGTGTCCATGCTTTTTAATACCCTTTGACAAGACCCTTAAGGCTTACAGGCCATCATGTAGCCTGAACTGTCAAGCCGCATCAACTCTAAGTCCCTTTGTTTGGCCCAGATGAAACTGCAGCGGTGGAAGTCAATAGAAGTCAATCACACAGCGATATTTTCATGCCCGAATGACCAAGTGAGAGTGCCAGGATGATATTCTTGAATCAGTAGAATTTGGGTTGTCAGTGAGACCCCACTAATATAGAAAGGGTTCTGTAGAAAGAAGCTGTTGCGTCAAAGTTGGTTATATTGTGAAACATGAACTATAAGATACTGGTCCACAAGGACAGTAACTCATTCCTGAGGGGAAAAAGTGGAATTTGGCTTGCTTGCATATTTGCCTAGCTCAGTGGTTCCCAAACTGTGGGTCAGGACCTATGAGTGGGTTGCAAGCCAATTTCAGGTGGGTCGTGAAGAATCTAGAGCAGCCATATTGAAAATATGGGAAGATGGGATGCTGGAAAGGGGGAGGGCTGTGTGGTTGTTTTGTTTGTGTCAAGGTTGTAAATAGGCTTTTTTCCTTTCTGATTCCCTTTGCGTTTGGAAAATAACTGAGAAATAACCCAACTTATTGCTGCATTTTTAGGAAAGCAGCAGGCTCTGGCATTACAATGACAGCACTTCTGGCCATGACATCACTTCTAGTGGGTCCCAGACAGATTGGTATTCTAAAAAGTGGGTCCCAGTGCCAAACAGTTTGAGAACCACTGACTTCTTTGCTGAATTCTATAGGATGTCTGCTTGCCAAGACTCACCGAAGCATGTAGCAAAGCCAACTATTAATTTAATGATGAAAGGAAAATGAAGTATGTGATGACATAGCTATTTAAAGTTGTTTAAAAGGATGGATTTTCATGGCTGAAATTGTACAGAATTTGGGTATTTTTCCGGCTGTACCAATTTGTGCAAATGATTACGATGAAACAAACGTGTGGATCTCCCTGCCTGAAAGTATATCTGAATTGAAATTGATTCTACTATTTGTACATTTCTCTGACTATGTGCAGTGGAGAAACAAACTCTTTGGTCCATTTTAGGTGATGGGACACAACATTATGACCTGGCCGGCTCAACTTTCTCAGCACTGGCCAAATCTCAGAGTTTGAAGTTTGTTCGCTCGTTTAGCTGCGAGTCATCAAGTGCAGTCAAGTGATGTGCGAGTCATCAAGTGCAGTCAAGTGATGTGCGTGCATGTGTGAATCAGCATGCGTCGTCCAGTCCTGCCCCGCCCCCCACTTTCTGGGGATAGCGTGAGGGGAGGTGTTTTGCTGGTCCCCACAGCGTCTCCAATGTTACCATGGAATCCATCAAATTGCCAGCCACGACTATGAGAGGCGCAAGGAATTCATTTGGGGTGGGTAGAAGTGAGATGTCTTGGGAATCAAGCCTGATATTCCCTATAAATGAGAGGAGGAGGTCTGGTCCCTTTATTTCCGCACCCCCCCCCGGACAATCCCCACTCCTAGTTTTCCGGTTTGGGGGAAGCTGCAAGACCAACGAACGAAGCCCGCGCGTCTTCTAGGGCGCGTCAGTACAGCGCCGAGCACATCTGGCTGCTTTCATTGCCGTGCTGCTCCTCTTCCACGTAAAATCCTAATATAAGGGTTAGGAGGTCGTGTTCAGTTGTGAGGGGTTCTGAAAAAAATGCGGGAACACAGAAATGGGCCCGATTTCGCAGGAGCCCCTCACCCACCCACCCCAAATCTCGGAAGTGCGCCCAGCAGATTTCGAGGGAGTGCACTTCCACGGGGCTGCATCCTTCTTTTCCTATCCAGCAGTGCGGGTGGGTGGTGGGTGGGAAGGGAGCTTGCCCCCCCGCCCCGCCGCCGCCGCCGCCTCCGCCTCCGTGGGCCGCGGGCGTGAACCCCGTCTTGCCGTCCTTTGTGGAAATTAATGGAAGTTTGTTCATGCCTCGGTTCGCCCCTCCTTCGGCAGGCGAATATTGATTGGCCGCCGGGCTCATCTCGGCCTCGCCTGCCTCCGATTTCTCTCTGGCCGCGGCAAGAACGAAGGAAGCCGCCGGAAGACGCGCGAGGAAGCCTCGCAGCCCGGCTCTTGGGGGGGCGGGTGCGGGAGGCAGGGAGGCGGCGGCGGCGGCCCCCGCGCCGGCGAAGGTGCTGCCGCCACGCCCCCTCCCCCCTCGGCGGCGAGGATGGAAGCGGCGGCCGGGCTGCGCTAGACGGAGACGCGGGCGGACGGCTGCGGGGAGGCAGGGAAGCAGGCGAGCCCGGCGCGGCCGGCCGAGGACGAAGGAGGCGAGAGGCTCCGCTGCCGCAACGCCGCGCCGGCCCCCCGCGTGCCGGGCCGGGGCTTGGGCAGGCCGGCGCAGCGATGGGGGGGCCCGGCGGCGCGCCTGAGGACCCCCCTCTCCAGCCCGCCCCTCTGCGTCCGTAGCAGCCGCCGCAGCTGCAGGCGCATCGCGGGGGCTCTTGCATGGGGGCGCGGGGGCTCCCCGCCTTGCTTTCTGCCAGCCACTGGAGGCGGCGGCGGCGGCGGCGGCGGCGCGGGCTCCCTCCAGGCTGCCGATGAGCGGCTGCAGGCGGAGGATGGCGGGGCTCTGCGTCTGCAAAGGCCCCCGGACCCGGCTGCCGGTGGGCGCCAGCGCGCTGGGCTTCTTTGTCCTCTGCTGGCTCTACATCTTCCCGGTCTACCGGCTGCCCGACGAGAAGGAGATCGTGCAAGGGGTGCTCCTGCAGCAAGGCAAGGTCTGGCGGAGGAACCTCACCGCAGTCGCCGGCTTCAGGTGAGCCCCCCCCCCGCGCGCGCCCTCCCTCCCTCCTCTGCGTGTGGGCAGCCCAAGGGCAGCCGGGGACATGCGGCGCTCGGGAAGGAGCATCGCGCCCAGGAGAAGGTCGCCCAGGCCAGTCCCCCGACGACGACTAGCCGCTGCCCCCCATCATCACCGCATGAGGAGTGTTGGTGCTAGTCCTCATGAGGAACAGCCCATGTCTCCTCCTGCACCCCCCCCCAGCATTTTCATTACTCTCATTTTTGGAAAGGATACTAAACATGGAAACAGCCGAGCTCTTCAGCAAAGTTCTTTATGCGCTTCTGTGGGGGTGGATGTTCAGGAGCATCAAACTGCTTGGTAGGCTGGATCGCCCCTGTGGAAATGCACTGATTTACCGTTAAAGATGTGCACGTCGTGCTTTCCAACAAAACAAAGTTCAGGAAGCAGTTCACATAGTAGGGTGAATGGAAAGGTGGTTCCCTGATTCCAAGGAACGCAGTCTAAACGGGGTTACGATCCAGGGGCCCCTTCCTGCCTGCCACCAGGTTTTATGCCGCTCGCAGCAACTTAAAAGTATGTGACATTTTTACTCATTATATATCAGTTCTCAGTTTAAGCGCAGCATTTTTCTTTGTAACGGGCGCATTTCTCTTTTGTTTTGAAACATATCATGCTGGTTACAAAGAAGGGTGCAAGTAAAACTCGTTTAAATTTCTATCCATTCATTTATAAAACTGATTTCTCTTTTTGGCCCATGAAAATCCGTAAAATACGCGATGCGGCCCTCGTACTGAAAAGTCTGGAGACTCCTAGTCTAAACAAAACAAAGAAAGGGAGACACCAGCAACAGCCACTGGAGAAAATGCTCTGCTGCCTGCTAGCATAAAGAGGGACAGTTGCTCTCCCTCTGCTCAAGAGATCCACCACTTTGAAAGGTGCCTCCAGCCCCTTTCCCCAGTGCACATTGAGAAGTACAAAGTGTGTGTGTGTGTGTGTGTGTGTGTTTGAACGTGAGTGAGAGTAGGTTGAAAATACTGTGCATCTTGCCTGTGTGCCTAGTTTGAATCTCATGGGTCTGCAGCTTGGTTAGTGACACATAAGAATTGCTTGGCTGGATCAGGACCCATGGACCACCTCGACCCTCAGTCGGTTTCCAGCTGCTTCCAGCCAGATGCCCAGTCTTTGCATTAGATTTACTGGGGTTTACTTCTGAGTAGACATACATAGGATCACACTGTAAGCTTCTGAATTAGGATGGGCTACTTTTCCTCATGTGCAGAAGTCCAGATTCATGTACAAAACGTCCGGATTCCTACAGGCTGCTCACACATTTTTAAGATGGGGGCCAGTTTCCCCCAGGAAATCATGTGTGTACCGCATGCATTCAGTTGCATAGGATGAAGCAGGCATAGTTTGGTGGCAGTTTCACATGTATACCTGGTTGCCACATGTGACAACAGCATGTGTGGAACGGTATCAGGGCAGGAAAATTCAGTACGATGCCACTTTAAACATCACGCAAACGTGGACGGTCTGTTGATCTGTCAGGGGAAAAAGAAGAATCCTAAAGTCATAGTAGGATGAGACCTTTGTGGAAAGCAGTAAGTAGAGGTCTTTGTTTCCCGTAAGTAAGATAGCAATACAGCCTGAGGGTGCAATACAAATCAGCTTTCCAGCACCAGGGTAAGGATAATGCAGCCTTCAGGAAAGGTCACAAACGTTCCCTTACCTTAAGGAGGCCTCCGTGATTGCCCCCCAACTGCAGGATGCAGCACATGTCCCATTGGCACAGCAATGTCAGTGCTGGAAAACTGGTTCGGATTGCACCCTGTCTTGCTGAATACTATGGGGTTACTTCTGAGTTAGGTAAATGATTTTCAAATGCCTCTAGCAATAAGATGTTTGCAGAAGTATGACAAAGTTGTAAGCAAGATTTTTGAATTCTATAGAATTCTTCTACAGCAGAGGGGGAAAAGGGGGGAAAGAGAAAAAATATGGCTAGGAAGAGGAAAAAAAAACTGGAAAAAACTGCAGAGTTGAGGAATCTCCCATCACATCCGGCCCTTTCCCTTCCTTTTTCTCCATCTGAATTACCATCTGACTTGAAGAAGCATCCTGGAGCTCGCTTATTACTTTGTTATATTTTAGTTTGTCCTAATAAAGATATCCTAAGGGACGTGGTGGCACTGTGGGTTCAACCACTGCTGCTGGGCTTTCTGACTGGAAGGTTGGGAGTTTGAGACCATGCGACGGAGTGAGCTCCCGTTGCTTGTCCCAGCTCCTGCCAACCTAGCAGTCCGAAAGCATGTAGAAATGTGAGTAGATAAATAGGGACCACTTCGGTGGGAAAGTAACGGCGTTCTGTGTGTTTTGGCGAATAGTCATGCCGGCCACATGACCACGGAAGCTTGTCCTCGGACAAACGCCGGCTCTACAGGCTTAGAAACGGAGATGAGCACCGCCCCCTACGGTTGGTCACGACTAAACCATTTGGTCGTGGGGAAACCTTCACCTTTAATGAAGGTATCACTCTACTGTGGCTTTTGGATTAACTGTTATTGGATCATAATTTGGATTCAGGAATGGCAAGCAGGTGGATTTGAGGATGGGAGGTGGAGGACTGTTTGCACAATGTCTGTGCTCCTGAGTCTGGCAGGAAATGATGGACACAGAACTGCATGGGCTTAATGTTAAAATACAGGTCTCGCCTCGTTGCATTTGAGAAGCTGGTCCTACAGCTATTTTTCAGTGTTTCTTTAAAAAAAAAGTGATGTGATGCTTAAGTTGGGAGTGTTTCACCTTTTCCATTTTGGCTTAAATGAAGAGTGCAATGTAAGGCATGTGAAAGCTTTCAAGAAACTTGTTTCCCAGATTTGGGGTGCTGTGATTGATCAGTGCTAATGAAAAGCATCTACCTGGAATTTGGGGAAAACATTTTCTGGTCTGCAGAGTAGGTCACTCAGGATGCAATCCTAACCAACTTTCCAGCACTGACATAGCTGTGCCAATGGGACATGTGCTGCATCCTGCAATTGGGGGGCAATCATGGAGGCCTCCTCAAGGTAAGAGAATGTTTGTTCCCTTACCTTAGACCCTCATTGCCCTTACCTTGGTGCAGGAAAGTTGGTTAGGATTGCGCCTTAGGATTTTAAGTGGATCTGGCACAGCTGCCTCTCTTCTGTTTATGTTCAATAGAACATGCAGCATTTAAACATTCCAACAAATAACACACACATTTTTAAAAGACCGAATGCAGTTCACAAATCACTTCAGCCATTAGACAATGGTGATGCTATTTTTAAATCGGTCTTCAGATGTGTGAGGAACGTTTCAGAATAAAAATAGTAAGTAGCCATCATAGTCTGTTTGGGGAAAAAAAACTCCGAAGCTAAAAAGTTAGAAGGTAAGCCTACTTAGGATTTGATAGTCAGAAACGGATGGAGAGAAATGAAACCACCAATCCTGCTTTCTAGAGGTGGGTGGGTTGAAGAATTATTTGAAAACAGGCAAGTCTCCCTTGCCCTGACAATCCTATGCATATATGTTCAGAAGTAGGTCCCACTGTGTTCAGTCAATGCTTTGTCTTGCACCACCCGATAGCATGCAGCCGTGCCAATGGAGCATGTGCTGCATGCTATGGTGAGGGACAATCAGGTGGCCTGCAAGAGGTAAGTAAAAATTGTTTTTACTTACCTTCTTGTAGGCTGTCTGATTATCTATGGGTCTCCTCAGACCCATGTCGGCTATTTTGCGGTCAGAAATCCAAGGAGAAGAAGTGGGTGAAAAACAGGGACAGAATTCAGCCTTTGCTCCACCCTCTCCAGCCTTCTTCCTGCCCCTGCCCTCTCCTTTCCCACCCTGCCAAAGGCCCGCCCCCACTGCCAGCTTACCTGTGCTGGCAGAGTGTCTGGGTGAGTCTGTTGCCCATGTGGCAGCACTGGCCATTTCTGCCAGCCGTTCCGTCGTACGCAATGGCGGCATGGCTTCTGTGCCACCACAATGGGGCCTGTAGCAGTGGATCGTGAAATCAGCCCTTGAGAGGATAATGCTACTGCTGTCCGTATGGTGTGTACAGGGTTGCAGCCTGACTGTGGCAGAAGCTTTTGTGGGTCAGAGTCTGCACCGTCATTGGGTGCAAAATGCTGTCTTCAGTTGTTTTTGAGCTCATGCATGAGTATGGAAAAACAAAAACTGGGGAACAGTGGAGTCAAATGGCCATGAAATTCAAGAGCCACATACAGATTGTGACAATTCAATGCCAGGCACAGATCCAGTTGCGGACCTACCATTATGGTGGCTACCATTACGAGATGGCTCGCCTCTGGGAGAGGCGAGGGTTTTTTGGCCCTCCCACCCACTCTTGCCCTCATACGGCTCCAAAGTGGAGCCTGGCATGGAGTGGGGGTGGAGTGGGTAGAGCATGGGAGCAGGGGAACAGTGGAGGGGGCAACCTTCTCCACTGCTGTCCCTGGGCTGGGTCCTCAACTGCTTAGATCAATACAGTGATCCTTTACAAGAACAGTAATTGGAGATAACACAATAATCCTTAGTTTTGCTATGTAAATGAGCACCTGCAGTGGGAGAGGAGGAGGGTTTTTACATCCCATGTATCTGTTATTCATCCCTGTTCTACAAGCTATAGATGTCATAGATGACATTTGCTTGCTTTTTCTGTTCACAATTGTCTGTCATTTTTTATGAGAAAACGCTTACTTGTGCTTCCCTCATTCATCTTTATGAAGCCCCTGGGAATTCAGCCCTTTCTATGTCATTTCCCCTTTATAGTTCAGGATACTATACACAGTTCCTTCCCTTTTCTCTAACAACCACCCTGTAAGGTTGGGGGTGGGGAGAGAGAGAGAAGGAATGAAACCCTAGAGAATCTCTCTCTCTCTCTCTCTCTCTCTCTCTCTCTCTCTCTCTCTCTCT
>JAJKFI010000010.1:2032796-2066981 GCA_029204185.1 Lerista edwardsae
CTCTCTCTCTCTCTCTCTCTCTCTCTCTCTCTCTCTCTCTCTCTCTCGTCTGTCTGAAACAAGACCTCCAGCCTCACCAGTGCCATGTGCAGAAGAAGCTGTGCATGAAATCCCTGGATCCCTGTGCATGAAACAGGGAAGCTCTTTATCAAAGAGGGGTGTCACTGAGCATGTGCATCTCTAGGGTGCTCCTTCTTAAAGGACCATACACCCAGGTGGTGGAGAACATTAGTTTCCCCCAGCCATGTTTTCAAACATACTCGGGAAAAGCGAAAGACCTTCTCAGGGGGCATTTGAGGATGCCTTTGAGACATATTCCCTGCTATGAGCATTGTCCTATTTGCCTTTCCCTACTGCCCCAGCTGAACTTCTGTTCAGGCTCAGTGAGTTGTTAAATGTTAGGTACCAGCTTTTACAAATACAGATTGATACTCTTTTGAGGCCAATGATGGGGCCAGGGACTAGTTGTGACTTGCAACATACAGGCGTGCCCTAGTATCCACTGATTCGGTATCCATGGTTTCAATTATCCATTCATACTAAGGATACTGGGACTCCTATTAAAAAGATAGAGGAACATTAAACAAATCATATTTTTTACCTTGTTGCAGCAAAACCTCTGATGTTCCCCTATCTTTAAAAAGTATCTACCATTTCAGGTATCAGGGTGGTGGTGGTGGTTCCAGAATAGAAACCTAGTAAAGACTGGGGCATGCCTGCATTGGATTCTATATAATAATGTCTTCCTGGCATCTCCTCTGCGGAGTGTGCTGTCATGGCATTTAATTGGAGAACTTCCTTTGCACCTAAATATGTACCCTTATTGACCCTTGGTCGTCACTACCTGGAATCCTTAACTGAGCGGTAGAACATGTGACTAGTATCTGGGAGGTGTGAAGTCAGTTCCTGGCATCTCCAGCTGAAAAGGGTGATGGGAAAGATCTCTGTCCAGGACCGTGGAGAGCTACTGCTGGACCATGCTGGGCAAGACGTGCCCCTGATCTGACTCAGTGGCAGGCGTACGTCATAGATGACTTTGGTCAGCTGAGCCGTTTTCAGTTTGCCATCTGGTTCTATTTAGTTCCTTCTGTCCTTCCCCAGTCATTTTTTTGGTCTTTTATCTGCAACTGTCTTTCTTTCAAATTCTCCTCCCCCTCCTTTTTTTGAGTTCTTAGGTAAGACGTTCTATATCTTCTCTTGGTTTCCGTACATTCAAGCTTCATCTTGTTATCAAACATTAGATCTTTTCATAATGCGTTACGTGACTGTGCTTTATACAGGTCTCCGGGCTTCTGTTTTCCAGCTCCCTCATCCAGACTTCCCTCCTCCGAAACTTTTAAATTCTTTTAAAACTTTTAAATTAAAAGTTAATGCAATTTAAGGAAGGAGCTGCAGCTCAGAGGTAGAGCTCCAGAAGGTCCCAGGGCCAATTCTCAGCACCTCCAGGCAGGATCAAGAAACACCCCTGTCTGAAACCCCGGAAAGGGGCCACCACTAGTGGGTGCTCACTAGTTCAATCTCGACCCAAAAGTTTAAAAAGTGGTGAGATATTGCCGTATAGTTCCTAGTAGTGTGGTTCATTGCAGTTGTTCACCTGTTATCTTGTCTGTACCTATGCTGGCCAGATATCTCTGAAGGTCCTTGGGGATTATGCTTAGTGCATCTACAACAATATGGTAATGAATATAGGCATGTCCCAATATCCACTGATTTGGTATCCACAGTTTCAATTATCCATGGATCTTGGGATGCCTATTAAAAAGACAGGGGGAAAATTAAACAAATCTCCTTTTCTTTACCTTGTTGCAGCAAAACCACTGATGTTTCCCTATCTTTAAACAGGTGTCCCCAGTATCCACGGTTTCAGGTATCCACAGTGGGGCCCAAAACAGAACCCCAGCGGATACTGGGGCATGCCTGTATTTATCTACCGCTTTGCAAGAAAACTCATGTGGGGGCTTTTAGGAGGCTGTAGACACATCCATTCCTTTTCATAAGGAATGGGAATGGAAAGAAATGGACCTCATTTTATTTTGCATTGAAAATGAAAATATAAAGAAATGTTAGCAGCTGGTGGGCCACTATGGGAAACAGGCTACTAGACTAGAGGGACCTACAGTCTGATCCAACAGGACTCCCGTCCTTTAGCCACCTTAACTGCAGAGGATGAACTTCTGAAAGGGGTCTTAGCACAAAAGAACATTTGGAACCTTCATGGTAAGTTTTTATTTCAGCTAAGGGAATCTTTCAGACTATGCTTTCCAAGAGGATGTTTGCTGATGTGAAGCCACAGATGTAAAGATCTTGCAGCTCAGAAGGCAAAAAGATGACTTGCACCTGGCTGCATCACGCAAGCAGCAAGGGAGCTATTAGCCTTGGCGGTTGAAAGCAGTAGAATGTTTCTCGCCCGGATGTGAAGGGTATATTTAAATGCGATTCCACTCTTAATATATGTCAAAAAGAGGCCCAATGGTTTCTCTGGTTTCAGTTTTCTTTTTGAAGTTGCTGTTTAAGCTGCTTGTCAAGGATGGGAGATGCTGCCTAACTGCATTCTCCATGGGAGCTCTTTAATGCTCACAACCAGTTTTGCAAATGGCAGCAAAAAGCCTCTTTTTTAAGGTGCTTCACTCAGACTGTTTTCAGGATGCCACTGTTAGAGCAAAGGCAAAGGATTTGCCACAAGGCAAAGCAAAAAGATGGCTTTCCAGGCCTTCTTCACAGTTAGAGCCATTTCTCTTTCTTTTTGGATTTTTACCCCATTCAGGGCCACGCTTCATGTGATGGTCTCAATAGCCCTGAGACATTTAGGGTACAATCCTAACCTGGAGTTAGGCCGGCACAGTTAGGCCAGCAAAGTTTGGCTGGAACAAGGACCTCCATAAAGTGCGTTTGGACCACACTTGGAGTCAGGGAGGATGGTGCACATCTGTGTGCTGGCCTCTCTGACTCCGAGAGTGGTCCAAACATACGTTATGGTGTCGCTTGTGCCAGCCAAACTTTGCTGGCCTAACTGTGCCGGCCTATCTCCAGGTTAGGATTGCACCCTTAGTTTTTTTAAGTCAGTAGTGCCTTTGGGAATGGGAGGGAGACTGGGGTGGCAAGGGGGGGATGGATCAAGGCTGAGGAAGGAGACAGTATTAGCAACAGCAGTGCCCCCAATATCATATCCCAATTTCTGGCCTTGATCGCCCTTTCTAGGTCCACACAGGCTTGCACTAGCTATGTAGACCCAGTGGGCCAGCAAGGGCTTACCCACTGACCAAGGGAACAAATGTTTCCTTACCCGGAGGAGACCTCTGGGACCGGAAGCTCCCATACAGTATGCAGTGCATACGCCATTGGTGTCACTACATCAGCACGGGGAGTTCAGTGATGGGACATACAGGAGGCTTGAGGGGGGTGTCACATGGGCCAGAACTACAGCAGAGCTGCAGCTGCTGCTCACTCACCCTCCATAGCTGCCATAAGCGCAAGGCGAGCGACATTTGGCCCTCTCGCCCAACCTTAGAGCTCAGACCAACCTTAGAGCTAGAGCCCAGCCAGTGCCAGGGGATGGGAAACTAGAGTCAGGGTCGTTGACTTGGCCAGGGTGGAGCCTTGGCTGGGTCCACCACTGGGAGAGTTTGGTAGTTGGGGGAGTTGGGTTGTCCATGTGTGATCTGGGAAGTTCAAATCTTGCCTCATATCAGCCATTAACTCCCTCAGTAGCCTTTGTTGAGCCTCCTCCCTCCCTCTTCCATTAGATCTAAGTTTGATAAAGGAAGAATTTTTACGAGCGTGTGCCAGAAGCTGCACAATTCCAATGCACCTCTTTCCACTGTGTTCAATGGGACTTCCTGCCAGCAAAGTGTAGAGGTAATGTGGGGCTGCAGGAAATCTTACACAGCCCCTTTCTCATTACATTAATTATAGTGGGAGAATGGCATGTGAAATGCAGGCTGGATTCATAATGTCGATATTATGCAAGAGTAGGTCAAAAGAAAGAGGGCTTTGTAAGGGTGCTGAAGAGCCTGACAGAATGATTGCTGTGTAGGGGAAGGCATACAAGATTCCACCCAGAATCCCAGATTGGACAGCCTTTGTCTGTCTGTTTCCTTCCCTGCCGGTCCTATATTACTCTGGGCCCGTTTAGGGTGGAGAGCAACATGATTGCATGAAAAAAACTGGCCATCTGTAGCTTCCAACTGCTGTAGAAGTTGACCGTTGCTATATTCCTGCAACACTTTAAAAAAATGTGGGAAAGCAGCTGGCTTGCTTGGAAAAGGTTCTTGGATCAGTCCCTGGGATCATTTCCAGGTAGGGCTGGAAAAGTCCCTTGGCTGAAGTCTGGAAAGTCACTGCAAGTCCGTGCAGACAGGGAGAACAATGGTCCATTTCATGTGTTCAGGGCTGGCATGGGTGTCCCAGAGCACAGTCCTAAACTGGAGTTAGGCTAGCATAAACTAAGCCAGCAAAGTTTGGCCAGCACAAGGGCCACCATAAAGCGTTTTTGGACTACTCTCGGAGTCAGGGAGGATGGCTCACGTCTGTGTGCTGTCCTCTCTGACTCCGAGAGTGGTTCAAACATACTTTACGGTATCCCTTGTGCTAGCCAAACTTTGCTGGCCAAACTTTCTCTGTTAATAAAAAATGAGCAGGAGGCCATTTGAAAGCAAATAAGAGCTTCACTGCTCTAAGATTGCACCCCAAAATTCAGAAGTAAATCAAGGCTTCAACTACTGTTTAACAGCAGCCAAAGAGGGAACATCTTGCTCACAGCTTTGTGATTGGGGAGATGGAGAGCCTTCTTCCCCCTTCAGAAGATGTTGTGATGAAGTTTGGCTCCCATGTTTTTGAAATGAATTAGGTGTTAGGCCATGCTGAGGGCTGGGGGCTCCCTTTTTCAAGAGAGAGACAATGGAGAATGAGGAGTCTTTGCAATGCACAAAGACTGCTGTGGTTTTGGAACCAACAGTGGCTATTTCTAGTTATGCCTCCCCACTGATTTCAGCATCTTTCATCTTTCCCATGGACTTGTGCTGCCTTGAAAAAAAACCCCACAAAAAGTTTCCAAGGACAAAAGAAGCTGCTTTAGACTGCCTTAGATTGAGTCAGACCATTTGTCTTTCTAGCCTAGTCCTGCCTTGAGATGCCAGGGGTGGAGCCTGGAACCTTCTGCCTGCAAAACACAGGCTCTCCTGTTTTTGCAGTTACCTCTTGGCATGCAAGGAAGGTGCAAAGTGTAGCTACAGCAAACTTCATTTTGGAAATCCAATTCCACCACCTTTATTCTTGCAGTGATGTGGGAGAGTTCCTGATATTCTCTGTATTGGGTATAGATGATTAACTGATCTCTGCAGGCCCACATATCGGTGGCTAAGTGGAACCTCCATGTCCAAAGACAGTATGCTGCTGAATATCAGAAGACAAAAATGTGTGTGTGCACAGGGCTTATTGCCTTCATGAGGGCTTGTGGGCTTCTTGGAGGCATCTGGTTGGCCACTATGAGAAGCCACTATGAGAAGCAAGAGTAGGTGCACCTACTGTAACAGGGACAAGCCATCATGACAGCACACTTGATTTCCATGCCAAAGATCCCAGGTTCAATCTCTGGTGCCTCTGGTAAAAGTATCAGGGATCAAGTGATGGGAAAGACCGTGGTGTGTCGCTGCCATCGGAGTGCACTGTATTGGACTAGATGGACCAATATCTTGATTTAGGATATGGCATCTTCATATGTTCATACCAGTGGCATACCAAGGCAATGTGGCACCCATACATTTTGGAAGCCCCCCCCCCCCGCCATGACAACATTATTTTCAGTAATAATCATGACATGGAATGAATAATAATGGCCAGAGAAGATGTGCAGACAGTGAACATTTTAATTGAATTTTGTATATATACTAATGTTGTATGCTTGTATATTTATCGTAGATACTCAAATATAGGTCGATTATACTTGTATAAGCTTATATGTATGGTATAAGTTTTGAAGCAAAAATCATAGAATTTTCCATGTCCTCAGACAAGTCAGGGGTGAATCTGGGGGGGAGGGAATGTCTATAATGTTGTCTGATTTTACTCTCTGTTGTTTCTCCCACACTGAGAAAGTCAGGAGCAGAGAAGGGAGTGAGGGAAATGGTGCTTGTGAAGAGGAGCATAAAACACACCCAAATAAGGACACAAGACACATAGCATTGAATTGATATGGGGGAAAAAGATTCAAATTGCAGGAAAAACCCCCCACAGGTTTAAAAATACACTACAGTATAGCACTTTCAGAAACCATTGGAAGTTAAGGAGTTAACAGCATGCTCAGGAAAAGCTAGCTGCAGAGATCCGACCACTCTCTGCAAAGCTTGGAAACTTTCTGCAAGCATAAAAGATGGTCCTCAAACACTTCGCAGACAATCAACAGGCAGCTGACATCCCTGAACCACCCTGACCCCTGACTGACCCTGAATTAAAACAAGGAAGCAATTTACAGCTCATTTATTTGCTACAATTTCTCATCTTACAGCTTGGAACCTACAGTATAAGAATATATATATTTGTAACTTCCTATATAATATAATTATACCAGTAAACAATTGAAAAATAATTTTAAATGTTTTCTTCTTGAAAAGCAAATTTAAACATTTTGGCACAGGCTGTCAGACACCCCCCTGCAGCCTTGCCCTGGGGCTGCCCCCTTACCCATCCTCTTTGTATACCCCTGGCTCATAAACAGCTTTTGATCTAATTCAGGAGGACTGGTCTTCTGTATGCCTGCAAGCATGCACGTGTGAATTAGGGCAGCGCTGGCATCCTTACCCATGAGTTAGCCCAGTATGAAGTTGCCGTCGCTTTGCTTGGAAGCAGCTGTTCCCCATGCAGTACAAAGTCTGCTTCTTGACAGATGCCGCATGTTGTGCAAGAGTGTTATGCAAGTCAATTTCTTTTATGAATGGCTTTGCTAAACACAGTGTCTCCAGCAGCCATCCCCTTTTAGACCTCGCAGTACGCATGTCAGAGGCAAGTCTGCAAGGTTCTCTTGCAGCCCCCATCTGTCTGTTTCGCTTTGGTTTGATGCTGCTACTGGCAGTTACATAATCTGGTCTGCTCTGACAGTGCATTTCAAGGTAAAGCTGAGGTCATGCTGAGCGTTATTTGGGTTGTGTAGGGCTGATGCTTCAGAGTTGACAGTGCTTTCAAAGGCAGGCAGTCTTTTTATTGTTCCATTCCCTTGCCATAAAGGATAGTTTTGGAGGCAAAATAAGCAAACAACATGTGTCAAAAGCCAAACTGTGCAAGGTACGATGGATTTCACTTTTTCACACTTCATGTCACAACAGAGGCAGGATGGAAATCTTGAGATGTGAAAAGTCACAAATTCCATCCTTTAAAAATATAATGTTCAAATGGGGCCAATGCATATTTCAGAGCTACTGGTATAACATAGTGGTGGCAAAATTGAACTGTAATCCAGGATTTCTCTGGTTTGAATTTTCTGCCATGAATGTACTTACTTAAAAAAAAAATTCTACCCCTATAGAAAGGGGCTCCCAAGGTGGTGTTCAGTTCTCGCTAGACGAGCCACTCAGGCCTGGGAGTAATCCCCATTATTTTATAATGGGACTTACTTTTGAGCAGACATACATAGGATTGGGTTCTCAGTCTTTCCAAGCTGCAATATGGGGATAAGAATACATACTCCCCTTATGGTTATTGTAAAGGCACAATGATACATGGAAGGTGTTCTACTCACTCAAAAAGTGCTATACAAATGCCAATAATTATTATTGTCAGAGAATCAGCATTGGCTGCAGCTCCCTATTATGCAAAGTGGCCTTCCAGGGCTTACAGGGTGCAGCCCTAACCTTGAGTTAGGCCAGCGTAAATCAATCAATCAATCAATCAATCAATCAATCAATCAATCAATCAATCAATCAACAGGTACTTATATACTGCTTTTCAACACGAAGTTCACAAAGCGATTTACAGGCAAATAGTAATAATAATAAAATTAAATGGCTCCCTGTCCCAAAGGGCTCACAATCTAAAAAAAAAAAGGCAAACCACTAGCAACAGCCACTAGAAAGACTGCGCAGTAAGTTAGGCCCAGCAAAGTTTGTCTGGCAGAAGGGACACTCTGAAGTATGTTTGGACCACTTTTGGAGTCAGAAAGGCCAGTACGAAGACATGCGCCATCCTCCTTGACTCCAAGTGTGGTCCAAATGTGCTTTACGGTGGCTCTTGCTGGCCTAATTTGTGCCGGCCTAACTCCCGGTTAGGATTGTGCTCACAGTCTTGTTGAATTGCAGCTGCAAGCGACACAGGTTTTGACTTGTTATGTAACGTTTGTGACTGTGAAACCCAAACTGGTTGGTATTGCAAAGACTTTGTATGGCTTGACAGTGAGGCTGTATCAGGAATGCAAGGCACATTGCATTTGGCTGCTTCAGTTCAGAAGAAGAGGTTGTAGGGCTGGGAAAGGCGCAGAACAGGGCAGCCAACAGGATCCAGGAGCTGGAATCCCCACAATTCAAGACTAAATAATTGGGGGCATTTTAGTTTAGAAAAAAAGGTGACTAAAGGTGGGGGACATTGTAGCGGTTCACAACGTTGGGCATGGAACGGAGAGATACAGGGGAACATTTCTCCCTCTCATTATACGAGAAGCCAGAGTCATGCAATGAAGTTGCTGACTAGTATATTTAGGACCTGCAAGAGGAAGTCCCCCATGGTTCAGCCCACAATTAATGTACAGCATTCATTTCCACAAGATGTGGCAGTGACCATAGGATTAAGTGATCTTAAAAGGAGGTTGGAAAAATGAATGGATGGTAGATTGGTTGGTGGGCATTCCCACCCCACTGTCTAAGAATGATAGTTCATCCAGAATAACACACCTCTCTCCTAATGCAGTGAAGCCAGGTGGACAGAGCGTAATAGGATGGGACCAGACACTGAACTAGCGTGATGTGCAGTGGTCCTTCCACCATATAGATCAGGGCTCAGCAAACTTTTCGCTCAAAGGGGCTGGGTGTTCGGTGATGATGATGATATGTTATTGCCAATCATTTGTGTTGCTGAGTTCCTGGAAGCAGTTGTATATATCTTGGTTTGGGAAGTGAAGTCTCCTACCCAGTTTGCTGCATGATGGACAGGCCATGGCAGATCCACCTGCCCAGGCTCACAGAGTCTCAGTGCCGTGCAGGGATTGGGCAGGGGGTTTGCCTCCTGAGCCAAGCTCCATGCGGGCCTGATTACTATGGGTGGCGGGCCAGATCTGACCCACAGGCTGTAGGTTGCCGACCTCTGATGTAGATGGTAGAAGAAATGAAACAGGTCTCTGCATGGTCAGGCACTCATGTAGGAGGAACAGGTCATGTCACTACAGGGCAGTGGTGTCATCTAAATGATTGAAGAACAGGTACTCACTTTTGATTGGCTTGTGTCGGGACCCGCCCACCGGAAGTGACGTCATAAGCCGGAAGTGATGTTGTGGCAGGAAGTGACATGAAAAAAGCCCTTTTTGAGGCCTCAGATGATTTTAAACTGACCCAACAGTTGCAACAGTATTCCACAGCATCCCCAGAACATGTTAAGGAGGCCTGGCATCATGTTAAAGTGACCCAACAGTTCCAAAACCCCAGAGCAGTTCATTTTTCAGTGGCAAGTCAAGGCAAGGCTCCGCACGCTGCCTGCCTGCCTGCCTCTGAGAACGTGCAGGCAACTCAAACGTGCAGGAAATTCAAACGTTGCAAGGGGTGGAGTCAACGAGTGGGTGGGGCCAGCCATAATCCTAGAAACCGGTACTCGCATACCCCCGCGTACCCCCTGCATGACATCACTGCTACAGGGTGAAGAAAAGGACTTGCCTTCAGTGTTAGCCCTAGCAGAGCTCAGAATCCAGTGGTGCTTTCTTACATATGTAGTGCTTGCAAGCTAAATCAGTATCAAGGCCCAGAGTGCAACAGCAGGTCACCTTTGTCAGGCTGAATGAACATAGGCGGCTTAGCTGTCCTATACTGAGTGAGACCCTTGGCCCATGCAAGGCTCTCAGTGTTATGTATACTATCTGGCAGCAACCCTCCAGGGTTTCAGGCACGGGGCTTTCCTAGGTCTGTTGGGAGATTGGAACTGGGAACTTCTGCATGCAGAACGTGTGCTCTGCTGACGAGCAACGGCCCCTTCCTAATAAAAGCTATTAGGAGAGAACTCATTGGTGTTAAGTGATCCTGCATATACATTCTGCAAGAAACTGTCGAAGTCACCCCTGTGTGCAAGCAATCACTTTAATGGCGAACAGGATCTGCTATCGGCAAAAAACACAACAACAAAACAAATCCTGGCTTAATGAAAATTATGCGTAAGTCTGGCCAAAGCACAGTGATGGGTACAACATTCCATTAATCTGAGGCATTGAGATGTTATGGAGCTATAGATTACTATCTGTCTTCAGGAAAAGATAAATACAGTGTCTTCTTTCCCCATAAGGTATGCCACACGTTAATGAAGTTCTATAATCAGTACTTATGATGAGCATAGCTGTAATTGCAGAGATAGCAACAAAGAGTTCAGCCACATCCCCCTCCTCGAAGAGTTCTGTGGTTGAGCACATGCTTTGCCACAGAAGGTCCTGGCTTTGATCCCTGGCAGCACTTCCAGTAAAATGGATCTTTGATAATAGGGTTGGAATGGGAATTACCTTTGCCTGAGATCTTGTAGAAGCACTACTAGTCTGAGCAGCCAGAATTGACCAGGTGGACCCAGAGGCGGATCTACAGGGAGGGCAAAACTCTAAGTGTTGCAAGAAGCCTTACCCTGTCATGTAAATCCCTCCTCTTCCTTGCTGCTGTAGCCAGTAAGCAACGCCAAGATGTGGCTTTTCCCTGTGAGGATTGGCTAAAACGGTGCAGGAGAGGCGTGATTTCCACTGCAAGGTAAGGCTTCTTGCAAAACTTAGAGCTTTGCCCTCCCTTAGATCTGCCTCTGGGTGGACCAACTCTGTATTGGGCAACTTCAGATATTCATGTGGCATATCATTAAGGCCACAATCCTAACCTGGAGTTAGGCCGGCACAGTTAGGCCAACAAAGTTTGGCCGGCACAAGGGACACCGTAAAGCATATTTGGACCACTCTTATCTCGGAGTCAGAGAGAATAGAGCACGTCTGCGTACTGTGTGCCTCCCTGACTCCAAGAGTGGTCCAAACGTACTTTACGGTGTCCCTTGTGCTGGCCCAATTCCAGGTTAGGATTGCGCCCTAAATCAGCAGATGAAACAAGCACTGGAAGTGCCATTTGGGGGGGGGAGTAAGCATGTGGATAAGTTGTATGTAATATTTCAGAAGAAATAAAAAAAAAAACAGATGCAGCAATCCAATCATCTCTTGGTTAGAACCAAAGTTATCTTGATTTATGTTTCTTGCTTCTGAACGTGATGAGCACCTGGAATACCAGATACTGGGCACATGCAGTTATCATGGACCTGGCCTTGAGGAGTAGCCAGCACTCTGATGCTCCAGCTAGAGCAGAAGATCCTGTGCCAGCCATGGCAGTACTGAATCTATGCCTTGAGTGCAAGCCTGATAACTTGGAGCTCAAGATCCCCAGACCAGAGACACAACCCTGGGTCAAATTCTCCCTCCATGCTTCTCAATGCCCATTCTCAGATGCAGGCAATGCACTGACTAGGTGGGAATTGATGGAGGTGATGGAATGCTTAGGTCCAGTCCTGGGGGCTGTCCCTTTAAGGCTCATCACTCTTCAACAAGGGGGAGGAGCCTAGGAAGGCTTTGCAAGGACCAGGTGGGATATAAGGGATCGGCTGGAGAGAGACCTCTGATTTTTGTCCAGTGTCCTGACAAACCTGCTTCTGACTGACCTTGCTTCAGTGTTGTCTGGATGCTTGCGAAGGATTTCTTTGGCTGCAGCTATAGTTGTCAGGTGTTGTGGGGCTTGAAGCAGGCATCCTCTTTGGCAGGTGCCAGTTTGCTTCCTCTTGCACCACTGGGAAGCAAGTTGAAAGAGGGAGCTACTGGCAGCCCAGAGGGCAACGGCGGGGGGGGGGGGGGGGGGCTGCCAGCTTGCTACTGAAGATTCTAACTCAGCCCCTGCAACTTAGTGTGACCCAGAACATGTCATTGTGAAGTCAGCCTGCTGAGTCCCATGGGACGTATGCACAGGGAGATGTGCTCACTTCAGTATTTTATTGCAGAACTCCTCTAATCAATCAACCAACCAACCAACCAACAGGTACCTATATACTGCTTTGCAACACAAAGTTCACAAAGCGGTTTACAAGCAAACAGTAAATAAAATTAAATGGTTCCTTGTCCCAAAGGGGCTCACAATCTTAAAAAAATAAATAAATGCAGAACACCAGCCACTAGAAAAGACACTGCGCAGGGATGAAGAGGGTCAATTGCTCTCCCCCTGTTAAATATAAGAGGAACACCACCTGAAAAAGTGCCTCTTGCCCAGTTAGCAGGGGTATCATAGTTCTGATATCACTGAAACCTGAGTAAATGTTCAAGAAATGCTTGGGTTTTGTTTATGGAGTATTTTTATCTCATCTTCCTATATTCTGAAATACTTAAGGCCACATATATTGTTATACATTTTTTTACATAGAAACATCATAGAAACATTTTTTACATGGAAAACTCATTTTACAATGGACTTAAGTTTTCAGAGTTTGGCTCTGTGCAGTAGATCATGCTCTCTTTTGACATATCTTCCTGTGCATCTGATGGTCATGGCAAAGGGTAGCTTGGCAGTGGAACCAATTAAAAGGGAGGCAGGGGATTCTTCCTCACTGAAGATCTTCAAGCAGAGGCTCGACAGGCACCTGCTGGAGATGCTCTAGGAGGATTTCCTGCTATAGGCAGGGGGTAGAATTAATGGCCTTGTGGATCCGTTCCATGATTTTATGACTCTGTGGGACTTGTTGCGAACTTTAAATTTGTTTTGGTTTATAAGGGACATGAATTTATACAGGAAAAGAAAAACTCTTTCCAAAATGTTTCCCTGGGTATAGTCAAAGGCTTAATCCCACGGTGACTATGAAGCAGGTTTGATGGAAGTTTGCTTCGGTCCCCTGTGTATATTGGCATCTGAAATGTATGCCTTCACCAGTGAAATCCAGCCTGTCATGGACTCCATTTGTTTTTGGATGGAACTGTCAAGAGAGGAAAAAATACAATTAAAATAATCAATAAAATAGGCAATTAAGGAACTGATCATTTTGGCTAAAGTGACTAACATAAATGCATTCTAAGGATTAAGTCCTTAATGGAAGATTGATCAGGTAATTAAGTGATCAGATAACATTCACTGGCAGTGGATCTGATTAGGAAAACTGATATTTTCTTAGGCACAAGTCATTCTTCTGCTTGCATTCTCATCAGCAGTGCCCAGATTATGGGAGATAAAAAAATTTTTTTAGGTGAGCCCTTTTATTCTTCGCAAAACACCATATCTGTGAATAATGTTGTGTAAATATATTAACACAGTGGTTCCAAAACTGTGGGTCTGGACCCACCAGTGGGTCCCAAATCAATTTCAGGTGGGTTGCAAAGCACCTAGAACAGCCATATTGAAAATATAGGAAGATGGGATGCTGGAAAGGGGGAGAGGTGTGTGGTTGTTTTGCTTGTGTCAAGGTTGTAAATAAGCTTTTTTCCTTTCTGATTCACTTTGCTTTTGGAAAATAACTGAGAAATAACCCAATTTATAGTTGCATTCTCAAAAAAGCAGCAGGCTCTGGCATCCCAATGACGACACTTCTGGCCATGACATCACTTCCAGTGGGCCTCAGAGAGATTGTCATTCTAAAAAGTGGGTCCTGGTGCTAAAAGGTTTGAGAACCACTGTATTAACAGATATTTGGTAGATGTTTTGAGGGCCTTGTCTGGGTGGGTGGAAGATACAAGATAGAACGGATTAAGCAAGCGAACAAAATCTTGGTGGGGGGAATGGGTAGATGACTGCTTGTGATGTGGTTTGGCATATTTGTTTATGCCACCATATGGACATTCCGGGATATTTTTCAGTACTAGTGAATACTCAGCAATAATTCATCTCTGTGATGTTACAAAAGCCATGTAATTTGGTATTAATGTGATTCTTCCCTGTAAAGTGAATCAGCCACATGGCATGCATCGCCAGTTATTGTCACCTTCCTTTGCTTTTTGTAAAGCAAATCCAGGGTTCTTTTTAGCAAACATTAAAAATGGTTACCGCTGCGCTAAGCAGGCCTGAAGTGAAAGGGCAACGCTGCTGCCCTCCCCACAGCTTTCTTTTCCTGAGCGACGAGGAAGTCATCTCTGTAGCCACTGGAGCGCTTTCTTTCAAAGGGCAGCGCTGGTGGCAAAACTGTGTGGGAAGAGCTGCAGGGGAGAGGGAAGGGAAAAGAGATCAGAGAGCTCGAGCCAGACCTGCCACAGATGGCAGGAACTTGCAGAGTTCAATGGCAGCTGCGCTTCACAGCCAGGGTTTCTTAGCATTCCAAGCATGCTGCCCTCAAAGCAATTTTAGCATGGAACAGAATGGTTCTCCTGAGCTTTTCGAATTGCAGAGACAGATCCTCTTGTACCCTCCAGTGTTCACAGTGATAAACATAAGAAGGACATATTTCCTAACACTTCTGGGCTTCCCAGCAGCCCCTCTCCCTGTAAACACTTTTCTGAAGGCTTTATTCTGCCAGTTGTGTGCTATACTGTATTCATTTCCTCAGTGTGAGCCCCGGCCTCCATTTTTTTTAAAAGGCCAGATGGTTCTTTCACTTAGGGCACAATCCTAAGATGGAGTTAGGCTGGCACAGTTTGGCCGGCACAAGGGCCACCGTAAAGCACATTTGGACCACCCTCTGAGTCAGGGAGGATGTCATGGCGCACGTCTGCCAAACATTGCGGGCCTAACTGTGCCAGCCTAACTCCAGGTTAGGACTGTGGCCTTAAAGTTATAAACTCGTCTCATAAAGTACCCTCATTGTTCAATATAAATATTCTGCACAAGAACAATGATATATCACTTCATTCTATGTGAAACAGCCATGTTCATGAGCGTACATTTATATGAGTAGATTGACACCAGAGATAAGATGCATCCATTCACACCCCCAATTCAGAGATTTGGTTTTGAGAGCTGGGCTGGAAGCTCTGCAGAATGACCAATGGGTGAGGGACATAGCACTGTGGTGGAACAGATCTTGGGCAGAAGCAGCCACCGGTGGCTACAGGTAATGTTTTGCAGTGCGACAGTAAGCATCAAGTTGTGACCCATCAGTGGGTCACGAGTGAAAGTTTGATAAACGCTTGTACAGTCCTTTCTACCACTTCGCATTATGCCGGCTCACTCTGGTGCATGTGTAGACCCAGCCTGTGTCTCACAGAATTCAGTGAGCGCTCCTGAGAACAGAGTCCTCCTCCATCTGCATAGCCCCTCCTTTCATTAATACATGCAGCGATCCAAGGTTGTTAAGCAGCTAGAACAGCGATGGTGATGTGTATATTATATAAAGAAATGTCAAAATTATAAAAATGAAATACTAGCAGGGTGGATTTGGTTGAAATCAAGTCGATTTAAATCACGATTTAAATCACTAGTAAAAAGGCTTGATTTAAATCAGAAGCAACTGTCATCTCTGTCCCGCAGCAGCTCCTCCTCTGACCTACTGTTGACTCACCGACAGTCCCATTCACTTTAATGGGACAGCTGGTGATGCGGAAGTGATACAACAAGGTGAGGGACGTGGCGGGCAGCAGGTGAGTGGATGCCCACTAGCAGGTGCTGCCATGATCTGAAATGACAGGTGCTCTTTAAATGTAAGGACTCTTTCTTGCTGGACTTTTTAATATTATTATTTGCAAACAAAATGAAGGTTTCCTATTTAGAATAATAAGCTGTCAGGTTAGTAAAACAGTGATATCAGAACCAATTTTAGGTTAATAGGTTAATCACACATAGTTGGAGAACTACTCAAATTATTTTATTTTATTTAAACAATCATTGTATTACATATTCTTGTATTCGCTTAAACATGTTTTGTTTTATGATTTATCTCATGGTTACTGTGAAATTGTGTGAATGCATCAATGCAGTGCATGTTATCTCAGCTTGCAGAGCTTGGACTTGTCTAATGAGTTTACCAAAAATGTCAATTTTGCAGAATATACAGCCTCATGCTACATAACTAAGCTCCATTTCATACTGAATACACTAAATTATTAATGTATCTTAAATAGAAAACTATCTTTAGATAGATTTTTTACTCCAAAAGCATTTTATTAGAATAAATTTGATAAAAATAAAAAAATCTGATTTAAATAAAAAAAATCCAATTTAAATAAAAAATCCGATTTTTTATTTTAAAAAAATCATCTATTTTTATCCATCCTGAATACTAGTAAAGCAAACTGGGTTGTTGGCAGGCATTGGTGAACACTAATGTGTCACCCAAAATGTTGTGGTCTGTCGCCTTTGACATGCGTGTTACACTGCATGTTGGGCTTGCATGTTGGGCTTGCCAACACTGGACTAGAATAATGGGCTAGGATTGGCGAGATCTTCATTCACATCTCAATTCAGCAATCACTGGGCCAGTTCACCATCCTAGAGGCCTAACCTACATCACAGGGTTGTCGTAAAGATACATACAGTATGGGGAAGAACCTTTGTATTGGTATGATGCTTTATTGTGTTGACAATTTGGGGCTTTTAAAAATGTGACAAAAGGAAAGAATGTGGCGATATAGAGACATACAGTAGTATGTGCATGTTCTTTAGAAATGCCTCTTGCCTTTGTATCTCACTCAACTTTCTTGTCTTTCCTCTGCTCCTTTCTTTTAGGAAACTTCTGGAAGACTGTTGCAACCCCAGCAAGTACTTTGCTATGACAAAAGACAACTCTCCTGTGGGGAAGAATCTCTGGTTTGATGGGGAATTCCTGTACTCGTTCACGATTGACAACGAAACCTTTGCACTTTTTCCAAAGGTTAGTGATGGTTTTGTTCAACTGTGCTGTACAATTATGCCTCTCTCAGGGGTGACAGTGGAGGGGGAGGCACCAGTGCTTTGCATGCAGATGGTCCCAGGTTCATTCTGGCATGACCGCTAGGAAAGGCCCTCCTCATCTGAAATTCTAGCCAGCCACTGCCAGGTAGAGTAGGCAGCTTGGAACTAGATGGGCCAAGGGTCTGATGAGCAGGATACACCTTCCTGGGTCCCACAGCGATGATGGAAGCAGTGCCCGGCAATCCATGAGGTCAGTTGAAGCAGTTGCCTCAGGCCACATCATGATGGGCAGCATCCATCTCAGTCTGCTTATTTACCTCCCCTGTTCCTCCTCCCATTCACTGGCATGGAAAAGGAAGATGGGGACAGAGAGAAAAAGGAAATGTGGAGGGTAAGTGCATGCTGAGCTAGAACATTGGTGAGTGGGAGGAGCAGAGGCTGGCATTGGGTAAGGGTGGGCAGCATTTTGCATGCCACCTCAGGCATCTTGCCATTTGGTTTAGGGGAGACCTGTGCTCACAGTTACAGTGCACATTCCCTCAAAATATAGCTTGAACAGTGGTTCTCAAACCTTTTAGCACCAGGACCCACTTTTTTGAATGACAATCTGTCCAGGACCCACCAGAAGTGATGTCATAGCCAGAAGTGACATCATTGTGATGCCAGAGGCCACTGCTTTTCTGAGAATGCAGCAATCAGTTGGGTTATTTCTCAGCTATTTTCCAATAGCAAAGTGAATCATAATCAGAATTCATGTCTATCCAGAACCAAGCCCCATTGATTTCTGTGGGACTAACTCCCAGGTAGGTGCATATAGAGTCCCATACAGTGTCTCCTAAAAACTGTCGCCAATACTGATCTCATGTTTGTTCACGCTTTGGTCTTCTTCCCTTGAGAAATAAAGGAGCATGATTGTTCCAGGGCTCAAATTTTTGTGGCTTCCCACAATTTGTTTTTAAATGAAACAAGAAACTGTTCTCACGCTGATACAAGAGGATCCTGTTTTTCCGTGTCTTAATGCGGATTCCAGTCAAGTAGAAATTCCAGTTAAGTCCGTTTATGGAGAGCCAATGTAATAATCACAGCAACCTTAGGCCAAGAGAGGAACTAGACATGAATTGGAAGGTCCTGACCCATTCCAACGTGGAATGTGTGGGTGTTTAACCTGACCCATAGTTTGTGCTCAGTAACCCTTTCCTGTGACCATCCTGCCTAGGCCATCTTGACCTTAAGACTGGGTTTCCAGGTCATGTGGAATAAAAGAGGTTGGAGAAAAACTGTGGATAAGTAAATGGGCTGAGTGGCTTCCATCCTGTTTGCATCATATTCCTGCTACCAGTAGCATAGCCAGAGGGGGTGGTGGTGTGATTAGTACTGTAGATGCTACAGTGCGCCATGTAAGCTCTCCCACTTACTATTGGAATCAACCTGGGCAGCAACAGCAACATGTAGGCTCTTGAGTGCCTCTGCATTGCCGTTGATGCGTGTAATGGCTCTGATGGCAAGTGGGAGGGCCTGCTTACATGGTGCATTGCAGTGCCTGCAGTACTTTCTGCGCTGCCCCCCTCTGGCTATGCTACCCTCCCTTGCAAAAGCCCCTGTTCCACTTTGCTTGTTGGAGGCAATCAAGCTGTGTTTGCCTTGGTGGCTTCAGGTTGAGAGCAAAAAATGCTCTGCAAAATGATCTCAGATTGGGAATGTAGGCTTCGACACGTTCATCCCTGGCTACACTGTGAGCTTCATTCATTCAGCCGATGCCGGCTGCAGCAAAGGCAGAAGTGGCTACGTGTGCATTTGTCACACGACAATGACGCTTATCATGATCCAGCCAAACAAGAACAAAAACAAGTGGTTCTGGTGGTAGTGGTAACGTATGAGGCACCATTCAACCAAGGGTAAGAACGTAGGGCGCAACTCTAACCTGGAGTTAGGCTGCCACAGGTTCGTTGTGCCGGCCTTGAAGTGTTTGGTGTTTGCACCATGATTGGAGTCAGGGAGGCTGGCACATGGATGTGTGCCACCCAGAGAGTGGTCCAAACGTGATTTACGGTGCATGTGCGGCACACCTAGGCTGGCACCAGGAACTTGTGCCTGCCTAACTCCAGGTTAGGATTGCACCATTAATTCCTATTGAGGAGTGTTGGGCCATAAAGTAGCTTATCAGACGTAGGGCACAATCCTACCCAACTTTCCAGTACTGACATAGCTGTGCCAATGGATCATATGCTCCATCCTGCAGTTGGGGGGCAGTCATGGAGGCCTCCTCAAAGTAAGTGAAGATTTGTTCCCTTACCTTGGAGCTGCATTGCCCTTACCCTGGTGCTGGAAAGTTGGTTAGGTTTGCGCCTTTAAGAAGAAATAATTCACGCCGCAGTCCTAACCTACTTTCCAGCACCGGGTCAGGGCAATGCAACAAACATACCTTTACCTTGAGGAAACGCCCGTGACGACTACTCCACTGCAGATAAAGCATATGCCCCATTGGCACAGCTATATCAGTGCTGGTAAGTTGGTTAGGACTGTGACCTTAATCAGTTTTTCAACAGGACAGCAAAATGTACCCTCCTGCTGAAATCCCTAGTGCTGCCTTTGGGCTATGTGCCCTGCCTCATTTTCATTACATGAGATCTTGCATGCAGCCACTGTCGTCATTAATACAGCTGGCTTCCGTTTCATGAATGACGCTTGCAATGTTGCAGATGCAGATGGAGGAACGTGTTGAAACCTACAACCTTTGCCAAGGAGGACATAGATTTCAGTGCTTTTTCTCCAGAGCAGGCTGCTACAGCTGTGTGCTGAGAAAATCTCCTTTATGAATATGCGTATTGTGTGGCCGGCTTACGTTGAGATGATCACAAATACATTCCCAGATTCGTAGCTAGAGATACAAATGGCAAAGCATATTTAGAGAGCCTTGCTTAGCAACTACTTTGATCAGGGACCTGGAGCACTTTCTCTATGAGGAAAGGCTAAAATGCTTTTTTGGGTTTATACCATACAAGTGACTAAAGAAGACAGACATGGTAGTCATTTAAAACATATGCATAGATTGGTATATGGTTTCCGGTGGGGTTTAAAAACCTATCTGTTTCAACTGGCTTTTGCGGAGGGAGGTACTCCCTAGTAAAACTTTTTTACCTTTTAACTTTTATGCGATTTTCATACTTGGTGCTGTTCTGCTCTTTTACGGATGTTTCTTCTTGTCACATTACTCAGGAGCTCAGGCTCCTGCAACACTTAGTGCTTTGACCCCTCTATAGGAACACCACTGGCAGAGGTGAAATGGTGGGGGGAGGGGGGAGAGCAGTTCAGGCCCAAGAGGGAGTGGGGATGGTGGCAGAAGCGACTGCTGAATCCTATCCCCCATCTTGGGCCAGAAAGCCCTACACGGATCTGTGCCAGCAATTGAGCTGGTCCCAAGCAGACCTATAGTGGCTGTTGGGGCTCGACACGAGGTAACGGAACTAATGTTTCACATGTTTTGTATGATTCCAACCAGGCTACAACGCAGCATGCAAAACCACTCAGAATGGCATATTTCCTGGTTGATTGAAGAAGGAACAAAAGAACGCAGGTCTGCCAATTTGAGTCTGCGCCAGGCCTGGAAAACAGTTTATGTATGACCTGTTGTGTGAACTTCTCTAGGGGACTTTTTGGGTTAAGCTGGAGGTCATATGAATATCCTCTTTATTTGGACCCTTCCCAGCTGTCTGCTTTCCAGTGGTTTGTAAGGGAATTGGCTGGAGAGCCAAAGCTGAGCACTGATGGTGTAGAGAGGATCCAAGAATTTGTCTGGACTTCCTAAACTAGTTTTATCAAGCGTGGATCTCCTCCAGAATAGTGGCCTGCACAGTCCACTAAGGAAGAGCATAACAGTGAAATCCCAAACAGTAACAACTTCACATTTATTCAGAATCCAGTTAGAACTTTTTAGCTTTATTTATCCAACAAAATTGATGATCTTGATGCAGTGGTATCAGCTTTTCAACGCCTGGTAAGGTGCAATCCTAACCTGGAGTTAGGCTTTATGGTGAGTTTGCAACACTCCGGGGCCAGCCTAACTCCAGGTTAGGATCATGCCCGTAGTCATTCATCAAGAATCTTAGATACCACATTTGGTAATGATGTTACAGTTCAGTAAATTCTAAATGCAATGCATTGGCTTGTTGAAGTGTAACTAGTTTCCCAATATCTCTTTTAAAGTCGCTCAGGAGGAGTCTTAAATCACCATGTTTCATAATTTGGAGTTGATTTCTTTGCTTGGAGAGACTTTGGATACTCACTAAAACCACGTTCCACCAAATATGTTGGAAATGCAACAAAGAGCTGCTTAGCCACTGTCCACAGTGCAAGATAGTAATCATGCATTTCCTTCTGTAACCAAAACCCTTGAGTTGATGACTTCAACTTTGGCTTCAGCTCAGTGTCATTTTGTAGCTCACTTAGTTCTTCTTCCACTACTTCAATTTCCTGAAAATTCATTTAACACCCCATCTGGAATTTCCATTGAAAGAGGTTCCTTAATTGCTCAGACATATCTTCATCCAAATGAAGCACATCCAAATGGTCACAAAAGCTTGCAGATCAGCAACTTGTATCCCACACACAAAGAATTATCTTGATTTCTCTTTTAGCTCAGACAGCTCAGAAATTGGTATAGATCACAACAGCCTAAATTGCACTTGAATAGACTTACCTTTGAAATAAATTTAGAGATGATAGATTTCCTTGTGACTGCAAATTAATTTCATTGAACTTTGCCAGTAGTTCGGATAAATAAACAGTGTCATGCCTGGTCTCTTTAAGCTCATCACCAAGCTCTTGTATCTTCAAAAATGCCAAGAAGGTTTTAAAGCCATCTCACGCAGTTGCCTTTTGATAGCCCACAAACTTCAATGTGAAGCAGCAAATGTTCAAAATCTTCATCATTCCCAACACAGAGATCCCACAAATCCTAGTTGATCATTGAGAGCATGGACTTTATTTTTAGTCACGGCAATAATTATGGTGTGTAATGACTTGTGCACTGAGGGTTTTTTATTGGCAACCAGTTGTTGGCAATGAATGATATGGTGAATAGCAAAGGCATTTGGCATTGCTTTTTTTGACGCAAGCAGCACATTCATTATGGTGCTCCTTCAGTTGCCCAAGCAAGTATGCAGAATTCTCTTGTCTTTGAAGACGAGAACACAAATTTTGGACTCCCTTTGAATATCTAGTTTCAGTTCACTTGCAGTTAACAACCCTTGAGCCAAACGTTCATCTTTGAGAAAGCGCACGTAGGCGAGAAGGAAAGATCCCTTGCCTGGCAGCGTTGATCCATCCAGCTGTACGGAAAATCCTGTGGTCCTTCTGTGGCTGCACAATGTTTCTTCTATATTGTCAGCCTTTGCATCTATGCAACTTCGCACAGAATTGTTGCTTAGAGCAATCATGTTCGAAATTATATCATGTGGCAACTTGTGCAAAACACAGCCTCACTGTAGGATATCTGTGGCTTTCCATACTTAGCAATCAACAATGAAATGTTGTATGATCAGAAGCATGGCCAGAAGGCAGTGGGCCAGTAAGTACAGCAGGTGCCACCAGTGGCGTCTCTATAGGGAGGGCAGAGCTCTAAGTTTTGCAAGAAGCCTTACCTTGCAGTGGAAATCACTCCTTTCCTGCACTGTTTTAGCCAATCCTCACAGGGAAAAGCAACCTCTTGGCATTGCTTACTGGCTACAGCAGCAAGGGAGAGGAGGGATTTACATGACAGGGTAAGGCTCCTTAAAAAACTTAGAGCTCTGCCCTCCCTGTAGATATGCCACTGGGTGCCACAATGCGCCTTGTAAGTGGCCTCTCCATGCTGTAGGAGCCATCTGGGGCAGTAGATGGCAACACACAAGCATTTGTGGGGGGGGAGGGATGGGCAAAGAGAGGGGGATGGGCCACTTCCACAGCCCATTGCAACACATGCCTACATACGGCCCCGCCCCCTCTGACTATGCCACTGTGTACGATGTATGCAAACCATCAGTGTTTTGTTGTGCGGCATTCCGAAGCCTGCTTGACAGTGTTGGCCGCTTTTGAAATTTGTCCTGAAGTGGTGGGAAAAAAATTAAATTCTTGCCTGTCTTGTTGGACTGTGCCTTCTTCAAATGTTCAGTCAGCCTGAAAGAAGGCTTCATTGCCTCACAAAAGCTCTTTTCACATATTCAGCATATTGGCAGCTGCTGATTTGTTGGTGCTGGTATCAATACATACTTCGTGTCTTCTTTTTCTGCTTCTGCAATTGCTGTTCACTGACAAAGAGACAAAAAACACATGCTGTGACGATGGTTTCTCGAAATGTGGACTGGCTAGAGCTCTGCTGGCCTATGTCATGAAAATTCTGATAGTTTCTACCAGATTTCACCACTACGCAGAGGCAGAAGCGTGAAGTGCCATTTGCCAGCAGGGTGCCATAATCCCACCACTTCCAGCACTCCTTGCCTCTTAGTGCCCATCTAGGTAATCCCACCCCCTAAGGGGCTGTACTGCCCACTTTGGGAAGCACTGATGCAGACATTAAACATGCTCCACTCACCCTGATTATGTCAACTGACAAGAACTGGGGGGAAGGCAATCAAATTTGGGGCTGCAGCAGTGGTGGCATCTAAATGATTTAAGAACAGGAACTATGACCGGGACTCACTTTTGATTGGCACGTGTCGGGATCCGCCCACTGGAAGTGACATCATAAGCCGGAAGTGGGCCTCTCCTGCTCCCATTGCCACCTCATTCTGCTCTCCCCTACCCATTCCGCCCTCTTCCTGACCTATTCTGCCCTCCCCCACCCTGCCCTACCTTCCTCCTGCCTGACCTGCTGCTCCGGTGTGTGCTGAAAGGCTCTGGCCTTCCCACACTCCGATGGTGCACATGCTGCCAGAAGCGTTTTCACAACTGCTGTACAGCAATTAGCACTGGTAGAATGCTTGTTCCACCAGCTTTAGGAGCCATAGGATTGGACTGTAAAGCTGTATGGGAATGAGGCACTGTATTGGCTCCTACATCATTGCAGTAAAACTGAACATACCAGCCCAGTTGATCCACTAAGAGCAGAATCCTACACAGTCTACTCAGAATGAAGTTCCATTGTCTTCAGTGGGGCTTATTCTTAGGAAAGTGTGCATAAGATTGCATAGTCTAAATTGTCTTCAAGAATCTAATAGATGCAAACAGATATTTATCCCATAACGTATTTACCTACATTTTAAGACAATAACCAACAGCCATACAAGTAAAAGCTATCTGACAGCTTTGGCTACTCAGCACAAGCCATGCAAATTTAAGTCTTTCCTCTATTAAATTGACTAGACCTTTCCTAAAGGTGATTTTCACTTGCATGTTAAGCTTCATCAGAGATCACTTTGTCCCCTCGGATTTAATTGGAAAACAAGTGTTCCAGAACATGAAAATTCTTCCTTTATTCAAATGGGATAAACATGGGGATTGTTTCATTCCTGGCACTGCAATCATATACTGCTGGAACAGCAAAGGCAACGCAGTGGGGGGCGGGCAAAAAACACACACAAACACGAACTGCAAAGCAACACACACACACAAACACGAACTGCAAAGCAAAAAAACCATACAAACATGAACTTAAAAGCAACAAAAAAAAACACCTTAAAAGCAAAAAGGGACCCGTGGAATACCTGGTCGCTTACCTCTTCGCTGCTGCCCATTCTCCCTGCTCTGCTCTGCTGCTGCTTTGCTCCTTGCAATTGAAATTCAAATTCAAATGGGTGGGAAATGGCCCCGGTTTGCAAGATGGCCGCTGGTCCAATTAACAAACAGAGCCACAAACAAAAACCCAAAGCAAAAAAAAAAGAAGCAAAAAACAAAACGAGCCAGCAACGAGTGAAGTGGGCGGAGTCAGCCCTAATTGTAACAACCGGGACGGTGTTCCGGGGCGTTCCGGCTACATGATATCACTGGGCTGCAGTGGGGAAAGGGTTAAAGCCCCTTTACCTACACTATGGCTTTGATCCAGATTATGCCAGGTTGTGTCCTGCATATTTACATGAGAAAACAACAAGCTTGGTAATGCAAATTGTTGTTCTTATGCTTCTGCTACTACTACTACTACTACTAAGAGTGCAATCCTAACCTGGAGTTAGGCCGGCACAGTTGGGCCAGCAAAGTTTGTCCGGCACAAGCGGCACTGTAAAGCGCATTTGGACCACTCTCGGAATCAGGGAGGATGACGCATGCCTGTGTGCTGGCCTCTCTGACTCTGAGAGTGGTCCAAATACCCTAACTACTACTACTACTACTACTGCCGCTGCTGCTGCTGTTGCTGCTGTTGCTGCTGCTGCTGTACCAGAACAGCTTCCAATCTAAAAAGAAGAAAAAATATGAGCAAACAGCTGCTGGAAAAGATGCTGTGTTGGAGTGAATAGGGATAGTTGCTCTCCAGTGCTAAATATAAGAAGAGCACCACTTGAGAAAGTGCCTCTTAGCCCCATTAGCAAGGGTTTGTGACTAAAATCACGTGTCTTTTGACCACAGTTCACAGTTTGACCACAGAGGAAACAGAAGCTGCAGACCCGACTACGGGGGAGGGGGAGGGGAATGACTATGTAATGACTACATGAGCTAATATCCCTATGTGTGCTTGCTTGTTAAAAAGGTCATAACCTTTTTATCAGATGAAACCCTGCTGATTCAAAAAGCCTTGGATGGTGTGTTCAGAGTGAATTTATAGCTGCATATTTATTTTCTATCATCCTTTTCATATTTCAGAGGTGTTTTTTCTTAAAAAAAAATGAGTTAAGTACTTCATCACCCTGTTGAAGTATGACTCCCGTTACTGCTACCTTACCAATCACACAGGGAATTGGGTAGTGGAGAGCTTAATTTGCCTTTTCAGGAAGTGTTCAAAAGCTTTGTAACTCTTTCTAAAAATACATGCTTCTTGGAAATGTTCAGAGGATATGGCCAGGCCGTAAAGGGACTGCAGCTCTGTTGATCTAATCCTAGGACTGTATTTCATTCTGGATAAATAATTTGCTTTCCCCCATTTGCCTGAGGCACCGAGGCATTCAAAGCTTGCAGGATTGTACTGTTTCCCTGTGCAAAAGGGTTGATTTGTTGGCACAAGCCCTTCTCAGGTCTTCAGAAAATGTGTGGCTGTAATGTGTGGAGGAGGAATTGCAACTGTGTTTGCTAGCCCACATTTCCCGTGTTCATTTACTTTGTGAGAGCAAAGATGATGCATCGCCACGCATTTTACAGAAACCAGAATGCATGGGGAAATCCTTTGTGTGTGCGTGCGTGCATGTGTGCGTGCTTGTGCGTGTCTGTGTGTACGGTTCATACATGTCTAGGTACTGTTCACAGGTACTGATCAGTGTGTGGAGGTAAGGAGCAGATGTGCTGCTGGGAACCACCTTCCATGTTGTCGATCAGTGTTCCCAACTGTGGGTTGAGCCAATTTCAGGTGGGTCATGAAGCACCTAGAGCAGCCATATTGAAAATATGGGAAGATGGGATGCTGGGAAGGGGGAGTGCTGTAGGTTGTTTTGCTTGTGTCAAGGTTGAAAATAGACTTTTTTCTTTCTGATTCTCTTTGCTATTGGAAAATGACTGAGAAATAACCAAACTTATTGCTGCATTCTCAGGAAAGCAGCAGGCTCTGACGTCACAATGATGGCACTTCTAGCCATGAGATCACTTCTAATGAGCCTTGGACAGATTGTCGTTCTAAAAAGTGAGTTCCAGAATGTCTGGAAAAAAACAGACCACCCTTCCCCTCCTTTTGCAGCTTCTGCACTGCCCACATATTTGTGCAAGAGACAATGCAACTTATCTAGCATTTCTCCCTTCCCTGCCAACCCCCACTGTTCGAAGGTTCCTTGCACCCCTTCTTTATAAGGATGCAAGGTACCTTCTTGCATATGGGGCTTCAGATGTCCCAACGCCAGAACTGGGCAGTTATGTAAAGGAAGTGCATGACATTAACAGGCTTTTCTTATGGGGCTGAATTCTTGATGCCGTCAGGGCCACTTGAATTTTCTGCTTTGGAGAACTCGGTGGATGTAATATTCCAATGAGCTGACTCAGAGGTTTGCCAGTCAGTTGGGAAGGAGAAAGATGCTACTGTTTGATTGTTCCATAACCTGGAAAGTCTGATTAGAGGGGTATGCGTATTCATACATGATGACAGCATCCAGAATTGAGAAATTCCTGGCAGGAGATTCCATAAGTCACAACTTTAATGATGAAATCCAACTTACCTGATGTCAGTGGTTTTGAATGTATGTTGACATTTTAATGTGCTATGTGCTTTAATAAGGAATATGTCACATGTTAAATGGCATTTTAGGGCGCAATCCTAACCTGGAGTTAGGCTGGCACAGTTAGGCCAGCAAAGTTTGGCCAGCACAAGGGCCACCGTAAAGTATTGCACCACTTTTGGAGTAAGAGAGGCCAGCGCACAGACAGGGGCCATCCTCCCTGACAGATAAACCTATATGAAGATCCTTTACGCTGAATCAAACTGTTGGTCTGTTTATTCAGTGTTGTCTATTCTGGCTGGTAGTGGATTCCCATGGTCTCTGGCAGAGGTCCACCCCTTCCCAAGTGGATCCTTTTAATTAGAAACTCTAGAGATTGGATCTGGAGAAATTTGCTTACAAAGCATGTATACTGCCGTAGAGCTACAGCACCTTTCCTGATGGATCGGGGGGGGGGGAAACAAAGATAAACAGCCTCTTCAGTTACTCTATTAATGCAACGGATGCTACAGCCACCAGATTCTTTGTAGTCATTAAAATCCAATTGAGGAGGCTCTTACCAGCCTTTGCTTTTAAGGTTGCCTCTGGGGCTACTTAAAAGGCATTTATAACATTTCCAGTGGCTTGAGAAAAAATCATTTTTAGCTTCAGCCATCTCAAATATTTATACAAATCGTAAATTAACTTACTAACAACAAGAGTCTGGGTTAAACATGATTTAACACTGATCTTGTGGGAATACAAAAATTATAGCTTTGTTTTTTATCGTTTTGTTTTATGATCCAATGGGTAATGCTCCAGTAATGTTTTGAAGAGGAAGGAAATGGAAGTCAGGGTTGATAAGAGAATGGGATTCTAAAGAACCAGAGGCTTGCAGGAATATGGGGCATGTTCCCTAGATTCCTGGTCCACTCCATTGATCTTCAGCAAAAGTCTGTAAGGCAGTTTTACAGCAAAGCTGATAAGATATCCAGCTTAGCTGGATAGGATCAAAGGTCTATCAGTCCACTTCCAACCCTCCATAATGACCAACCAGATGCTCCATGTCTGGGATTTCCTGAGACTTGTAGACAATGAGTCTTCTCCTGACATTGCTTCCTAAGAACGGGGATTCAGAGGCACTCTGTCCCATCTTCATTGGATTTGTGACTACGATGAATGTAGAGGTAGGAATGTATCCTAACACATCAAGAAGACACAAGTAGGCTCTCCCGTGTTGGAGTGTCCACTTCATTGGTGAAGATGGGGACATGTTCACATGCTAAAGATCACTTTGCAAGCCCAATCACCTCCACTATTAGACCATAGAGTAATTCACATGTTGTGATATATGCACATACAGGTTCTGTGCACATGTACTCTACATATTTGCATTTGACTGACTGCACATGTGTTCATCTCAAAGTTATCCTGGTCATTAGAACCCACTCCAAAATTCATCCATGAGGATGAATGCATGTTGAATGTAATGCTTGGATACCTGTGAGCACATACCAAACAGTATACTAGTGCCAGTTGTTCTGAAACATTTTAGCATTGGGATACACCTAAGGACAACTTTCACTTTACCAAGGCAGGAACACCATAAGTGGATATCACCACTTATTGAAGCTCTGCTTGCTCGTTTTCATTCCTGTATTCCCTGAACTGTGGGGAGAAAGTGTGATTGTGGCCCTTGGCCAGGCCCCTGATGTTGCTGTACATGCTGGCCTGGCATCTGACATCCACATGTTTAATATGAGTGTGAAAGGAGCTTTATGTACATACACACTTGTAAAAAAAGTTCCTTTTACAATCATGGGAAAGGTGGGAACCTGTAGAGCATGGCCAGGGGGCACACCAGTGCCAGGGGCTGTGTCTAGGAGGCATGGTCTGACTCAGTGGTGTTATTCTGCCGGAATGCTGGGCGGGACATCCGGGTGATCGGCAGCCCGCCCGTTGCGTTCCGCAGCGTTATGCCGTTTGCATAACCAATTACGCCGCTTGCACATGTTATGCAAATGGCGTAACGCTGCGGAACGTGATGGGTGGGCTGCCGATCACCCGGATGTCCCGCCCAGTGTTCCGGCAGAATAACACCACTGGTCTGACTCCTACCCTATGTGCTTTCTAAATGCACGAGTAGGGACAAGAAACCTGTGCCTTAGGACCCAACCCTACCCAACTTTCCAGTGCCAGTGCAGCCCTAAAGTAAGATAACAAATGCTCTTTTACTGTGAGGAGGCCTCTGTGACTGTTCCTTCCCCCCCCCACTGCAGGATGCAGTGCATGCCCCATTGGCACAGCTGCATCAGCACTGGAAAGTTGGATTACATTGGGCCCTTAGTATAGGTAGAACTGACACAATAGTAAATAACCACAGCTTAAAACAAAACCAGTCATCCACTCAAATCTCCCATCATATCTGGCATCGTTGTAACCAGAGATGGCACAATAAATACGCACTGGGGTTCCGAGAGAACAAGCGCATCATGCAGTGGGAAAAAGAGGTCTTCTGCTTCACCATTCCATTCATTTCTGGATTATAAGCACGCTGGAGATTGTGGAAAAGGTTCCCCTCTGTAAAGTGTTTGGAGAGTCACACACGCTTTGTGGGGCGTGAGAATATGCCTTTCATCTCCTGGCTTGCTTGAAAGATTCTTTTTTAAGCTGTGCAGATAACTGTTCGAGAAGAAGGGCCACCTTGATATGAATGAAGAAAAGAGCAGCAAACCCTTGGTTTCAGCACGACTATGCGCCAGTGACAAATTGGCAGTCTGCTTGTTGATATTTGCTCTTCCCCCGCCACCATTCCCCATCTAGCACGGTTACAAAAGTGTGAGTTGGATTTCATTTTGTCTCATGCCTCGAGAGAGTGTTTCTCTCAGCTTTTTTTTTAAAAAACCATTGATTTGTAACAGGCACCTGCTTTGACCTAGCAGTGGCACATAACAAAGGGATTATTGGAAGATTCCTCGCCATAGGAATCTCTGGGGTGGATGACAGTGACTGACAAGAGGCCACTTAGGGCCAAATCTGGCTGATGAAGTGATGCCCCTGTCACCCCACTGGGGGTTTTCTCATTACTAGCTGGGATTGGAGGCTTCCCGCTTGCCAGATGAATGGAGAAAGAATAGATGAATCATATCATGTGTGACACAGAGTGACTGTCACATCCTGCACAATCCATTGTAGCAGATAAAAGCTTGAACATAAGCAGGAAGGAGATGCTATAGCTCAGTGTTTCTCAAACAGTGCTACTCGTACTACTGGGGGTACTTAGGCAGGACCCCCAGACACTCCTGAAATGCAAACTTGGATTCTTGTACTTCAGCAATTGCACAACCATGAAACATCCCTGACAGAAAGCAAGATCAGGACAAACTATTATGTAAAAGCACTGAACTAAAAATAATTTTTTTTAAAAAACCCTCACCTGAAAATTCGAACCGTTTACACCCACAAAAGGAATATAGCAACATCTGCAGCTTCCAAGATGGTAACTACCGGGTTTCTCGGACCCACCTGACATCAGGTCGTGACCCACCAAGTGGATCCCAACCCACAGTTTGAGAAAAACTGCTTTAAAGTATTGAAAGGGAAAATGCTGAGTATTCAGCCCTTCACCACTGAGCTGACTTCAGCTTTTTGTGTACCTCTCAATTTTCCCCTTGGGAATACAAATGCTTTGTCAATTGTAACACCTGGAAGGAAGTTAGCTGATAACTTGCATTCATTTTGGTGCTTTGTATTGAAAAGAAAATCTTAAAAATAAATGTAAAGAGTTCCTTGGCAAGTTCCTCTATTTTTTCCATCTGCCTAGCACAATTCTCAAAGAAAAGAGGCTCATTCAGCTCACTGTGTTAATGTCTCTGTTGTAAGGAGAGCTTGCATGTCGACACCAGGCATTTCACAGCTGGTAGAGCCATAGTGCCATAAGTTCAGACACTCCATGAGGAGAATATAAGAATTGCTGCACTTTCATCTGGTGTTGTATTTATGCAATTCTGGCTGGACAAATGCCTCTAGGTTTCCAGTCAGGTTACAGAAGTGATAGCCATCCTATGTTGTTTGTTTCTAGCTTCTGGTATGTACAGGTTGCATAGGTAAATGGAGGGCAAGGAGGCAGGTGTAGTGTCTAGTGGTTAGCGAATGACATCCACCTCCTTGCTCCCTACTGGGCAATCTGGAACTGGGGAAAGCTAAGTTTGCTGCTGCCACTCAAAGCTACAGGAAAAGGAAGCTGCCTTGGGAAAATCTCCCTCCCAAGTTAACAGGGAGTTCCAAACTCTGGGTGTATGTGTCCCCTTAAACTCAGACAGTAGCAGAACAGGGGCTGTTTGGAAGACATGGCAGCCCACTCTCTCCTGCGTGAATGAAGGCCAGGCTGGTAAAACAGTAAAAATATATAATTATTAAAGATCATAAAATACCAAAACAAAGGAGGGAAGAGATCAGAATAAAAATGAGGCACTGATAATCCGTCAGAAGGAGAATAAAAAAAGTTGGCAAGGCTGTTCAAAGGCAAGTGGCAAATAACAAAACCCTGATGTGATTTCTTCTACACAATTTCCGTTCCTTACTGTACTTATTCACACTTGAATTTCCCACTCTTGAAAATCAGGTGGCCTTCATGGTTCCAAAGAGCTGGCTTAAAACCAATCCTTTTTTATCCAGTTAGTTTAACTATCTCAAACAATAAATAATAATACAATGTGGCAGTGATTTTTAATCTTTTTACTGCTGTGACCCACTTCGTCAGCCTCTGCGTCTGCGTTACACACCAAAGTGCCATTTGGCTGCTGGGCCGCATCCCAGAATTCCCTGGAACTTCTGAGTAGAGCCCCAGAATGCTTTGCAACACGAGAACTAGTGCCTGCCCATGGTGCCTGCCAGCAACCTATTATAACTTGGTTCATGACCTTCTGGTGAATCGCGACCCATGGTTTGAGAACCTCTGAAATAGGGCAAACATGGTAACTGAAATATCACTGAAGCCTGTGAGGAATTGAGAAGTCTAAAACAGGGGGGGGGAAGCCAGAAAATAGGGGATAATCAGGGATTTTCACAGCATAGCTACACCATCCTTGAACTCTCGGCCATGGCTAAGCTCTCATGATTCATGGCCATTCGTCATGTTATAACAGAAATATGGAACATCCATGACTGTTTCTGCACCTCTGATTCGCTATCATAATAGCAAAGTGAGTTTTTTAAAAAATGTTTTAGTAGTGGGTTTTTAATGTTTTATTTACTTCAGTGTTTTTTTAAATGCTATTGTGAGTTGTTTTTATGGTATTTTAATTTATGATGGTAAGCCTCCTTGGGTTCCTCCTCGGTTTTTTGGAGGGGAGGAGGATGGGATAGAAACCTTTTAAATAAATCACAATGTGTAAATAAGTCAATTGTTTACACATTACTTCAAAAAATTTATTATCTTCAATAAAACCCCATTTACTTGAGTGGTTGCAGGAGAATCTTAGGAGAATCTATCCAGGCTTTGCCAAGCCCCTGTGGGTATTCAGATACTACATTTTTCAGGGCTATAAAAACATTTGTATAGAACAGGGAAAATAAGAATGGTAATCTGGTTCTCCCTTTTGCCATCATAAATGCCACTTCAGTATGATTTCAATTAGTCATAACCAGTAAGGCTTTATGGTCAACATCACACCCATTTCTGATATAAACCAGCTTTAAAAATACATCCGTTCTGTTCAAGGCTACTTTTTTGTGTGAATTGTACAGTAATAAATTGCCAAAGCGTACCTGCAATCCTGGGATTTAACAAAGAGCTTTATGTGTGTAGCTACAAATTTGTCCTGAAGTCTTTTGTTACGACTGCTTTCTTTCAAAAAGGACTGCACTGGAAGGTTTCCCATTCAAAATTTGACACTTGTAGTGTTAATTGCTGTGTGACAAGATTATCTCTTGTAAACAAGGCAGAGGGCTTGTCAAGCGCTATCCTATTCAAGTGCCATCTCTGGATTTGAACCTTTTGAGATATTATGTTACACAGGACCAGGGCTTAATTGGAGCGCACCATAATTATTTTACCAGCTTAGAAAAACCCTTCACTATGATGCCTGGGATATGTGTAGAAGGAGGACTTTTACATTGCAGGGAGACTGTAGAGATTGCAATGCGTCTCTGTTGGGTCTGTGCACAGAGACACATTGTACACACCCCTTTCAGGTCTCCTGCCGTTGAAGGCAAACCAACCAATATCACGTAGAAGGTCAGTGGTGCCATCAGCCTAATGCTGCCTCCAAAGGCAGAGTGCCTGGCTGCGTGTATTTGTGCCTATTATTTTGCAGGCTCAGATCTGAGCAGCCCCATAGGGCTGGCTGGGGCTTACCCTGGGGCAAGAGGAATATATCCCCTTGCCCCATGCTGAGCTGCTGCTGCCTCCTAACATGGTTAGGAGGCAGCGCAGGTGAGCACATCAGTTCCATGCTGATGGTCCATTGGACATTCCGATTAAGGAGTGCTATAGCAGCAGGGCTGGGATAGTCTGAGGCTTTGGAGAGAACAGCTGCCAGAGTAGACAACTAGATGGACCAGCAGCTTGACTTGGTATACATCGGCTTTTGCGGATGGGTCATAACTCTGCGTAGAGCAACTGTGTTACCGGCAGATTACGTCTGTTCCCAGGATACAACTTGGGCATCTCTAGTGAATATGTGGAGAGCCATTACCAAAGTAGCTAGTACTGGACGAGGTGGTCTGATGCACTGGTTCATTTGGGTGTGCAGGCATCTCCCTCTTTCCCATGCAGTGGCCCAGGACAGTGTTTCCTAAACTGTGAGGTCGGGACTTGATCGTTGGTGGGTTGAGAAACTGAGAGCACAATCCTAACCTGGAGTTAGGCTGGCACAAGTTAGGCCAGCAAAGTTGGGCCGGCACAAGGGCCACCATAAAGTGCATTTGGGCCACTTTCGGAGTCAGGGAGGATGGTG
>JAJKFI010000010.1:2070782-2108017 GCA_029204185.1 Lerista edwardsae
CTATCTATCTATCTATCTATCTATCTATCTATCTATCTATCTATCTATCTATCTATCTATCTATCTATCTATCTATCTATCTATCTATCTAAAGACCATACTAATTACAGGTGATCAGTCATTTTGCACAAAGGCAGTAAAACACCCCAACTAGCCTGTGTTAAAAAAATGTGCTCAAGATCAGGAAGGAATTCTTGGTTGAAAAAGAGAACAGTGAAGGCCCCCATGTCCAAGTCCTGAGAGAGTATCCCACAGTTTGGGTGGCACCACTGAAAAGTCCCACTTTCCAATCACCACCTGCCTCACCTCTGAAGGTGCGAACATCTCAAGAAGAACCTCAGAGGATGATCTGACAGGTAGTTTTCTCTGAAGGATATGGTCTCACCTCCTAAACTTATTTTACTTTATTTAATTTTCATTTATTGCAAGTGTATCATTGAATGCCAATTTTCCATAACCAGATTATGTTCAGAGTACCTCATAACAAATGCAATAGCAACATATAAATACAATCAATCTAGCAAGTTGATAATAGTATCCATATCAATAATTGTATTACAAGAACATGATCAACAAACAATTCAGTACAAAAAACACTTACAGCAATGATCTTTCAAAAACAGCCCACTTTAACATATTTACATCCTTTGTCTTGATTGTGGAGATTCCTGAGATAGTGAAGAAATGCAGAATAATGCTAAAGCTTGGATTCAAAAGTGTAGTTTCCTCAGCAGAAAATTTCTTCCACTGATGGAAGGTCAGCTTTCAACTGAATGGAAGAATGCTACATGAGAAAATTGACTTCAAATGCTTGATAATGGCTACTAAGTGAAACACATGATGTGTTGTCATATCACATCACACATTTATTTTTATAGATGCTACTGGTGAGATTGTGGAGGAAGTGTTGTACAATATTGCTAGGCCAAACGTCTTCCTCTATTTTCATCAAAAACATTCTGTTCAATGAAAATAGAGGACTTTTGTTATTTTCTGGAGGTGGGATGAAGTAGTTTTTCCTTTCTTTTACAACTGAAAAGTCACAGCTGGTGTGGACAGGAGCCAGGTATATTCTGGGAAAGAAAATGGCTGCCAGCCACTGTCACCAACACAAAGAAGAACGGTGTGTGAGGCACTGGTGCCGATACTGTTTACAGCCACATTTTTAAATTACAAAAGAACAAAAATACCCTCATCTATAGGGTGCTCCCCCGACCCCAAAACTGCTTTGCAACTTTCTTGGGATCCCACAAAAATGTTTTTTTCCCACTCCTGTGAAATTCCCCTTTTCCCTTAAACAACTGGAAGTTTGGCCTAGCACATTTGCGGCACTGCATGAGGAGGGAGGGCCATCGCTGGGCCAGCACCAGAGCTGCATGGAAGGCTGGTCAGCACGTGTCCAGCGCCAGTCAGCGGTAAGGCTTTTGGGGATGGGGGGAGGCAGGGAGTGGGCAGAATGGGCCGGACAGAGGGGAAGATCTGGCCTAAGAGGGGGGCGGTGAAGATGGAGGCAGCCTCTGCCGCCGAATCCTGAACCTCTTCCCAAACCAAGTGCCCCAACACAGGCCTCCGACTCTGTGCCCGTTCAATGCAAGCACAAAGCTGAAGAGACCCATTGCCATCAATTGCAGTCTCCCCAAGGTAAGGGAGAAAACATTCCCTGAGGTAACCTGGAGGCCTCAGGACCCAGCAGTGCCACCAAGTTCAGGGTTGGTTTACTTTTGAGATACTGTCAACGTTTTGCCAAACCCTCCCAGGAGGGAATTAACAGGCTCACTTTTTAAAAATGGACTGCAAAGGCATTTTTATGTAGGCAGGTGTTTGGACAATGGATTAGCTGATGTTGGTAGTTTCTTGTGTTGTTATATGCAGTGGTGTCATCTACTCTTGCGGAGACGGAACGCTGGGCGGGACTTATGTTTGATTGGCTGCCTGCCTGTTCGCTTCTGCCATCCTTCCTGCTTGCCCAGGCACCCGGTGTGCCCCCCATCCATCCCCCCACGTCAGTGGTGTCATCTAAATGATTTAAGAACAGGTACTCACTTTTGATTGGCACGTGTCAGGACCCGCCAACCTGAAGTGACGTCATAAGCCAGAAGTGATGTCGTGGCAGGAAGTGACATGAAAAAAGCCCTTTTTGAGGCCTCAGATGATTTTAAACTGACCCAACCAAGGAGGTTATATATTGACTGGAGGGAACATGACGTCACATTCTTGAAGCCATGAGTATAAACTTGGATCATTGCCGCGAAGGAGGATTGCTGCCGCAGAGTCACGAATCAAAATCTCCCTGCCCGTGTGTAAAAGTTAATCTCAACGTCTTTAATCATGCCTGCGTGTTCTGCATACGGGTGTGCGAATCGCTGTACGAAAAATGGGATTTAATTTCCACGGAAAGATTCATGTATTCACATTACATCGGTTCAATAAAACTACCATTAACAGTGAGTGCATTATTTTTTGAAGCTGTGTAATTTCTTGTTGTTCCTAGCAATCTTATTCACCATTTTCTGACACCCACTGTTAATGGTCTAGAAGGTAAAAAAAAAAATTCCCCCCCTCCTTTTTCCCCCCTTCCCGTTTACACTTTTTTTCCCCGCCTTCCATTTTCTACGGTAATATTTTCGAACTTCTGGACATGAACAGAATTTGTTTTTTTTGGAGGGGGGGTGAGTGTAGAAGTTTAAAAAAATACGCTTAATAGCCTAGAAGAAAAAAAGAATTACTCTCATATTGACAACTACTTGTGTTATACATTGAGAGATTTTAATGTAATTTTCCTACATATTTATCTAATTTTTGCCCACCCTCCCCTTTTTTCTTTCCTTCCTGTTCACACTTTATTTTTGGTTGTGTAGATTTCAAAAAATAAGTCTGTCAAAACAGTGCAATCCGAGTTTAAATAGACAGCAAGTGGTATTTCGTCCAGTGTGTTCAGTAATATAATTACGCGGAATTAAACCTTGGAATTGCATATTAACTCATAATTAGGTTACCAATGATGTTTCTCCACGATCACACGTTGTCAGGAGTAAACTATTAAGTCCTAAACATCACGCGCAAACCAATCTGAAATGCTTGGAATCAGCATTGTTTTGAGTATAATGACGTCGCCTCTAAGCCCGCCCCCTTGCTTCACTTCGTTCCTATTCATATAACAAGCAGGGCTGGACCCTGGACCCAACAGTTGCAACAGTATTCCACAGCACCCCCAGAACATGTTAAGGAGGCCTGGCATCATGTTAAAACCCCAGAGCAACTCATTTTTCAGTGGCAAGGAAAGGAAAGTCTCCGCTCGCTGCCTGCCTCTGAGAACATGCAGGCAACTCAAACATGCAGGAAATTCAAACGTTGCAGAGGGCGGAGTCGACGAGTGGGTGGGCGAATGGGCGGGGCCAGCTGTAATCCTAGAAACCGGTACTCGCGTACCCCCTGCATGACATCACTGCCCCACGTCCATCATGGAGCTGGGCGAGCAGCGGTGGGGCGCGGCGATCAAGGGCAGCCCGCGTGGTGGGGGGAAGGCGGCAGAACCGCACGGACCAGGCTGCCAATCAAACGTACGTCCCGCCCAGTGTTCCGTCTCCACAAGAGTAGATGACACCACTGGTTATATGGCTGCTTTAGTTTTATTCTTGTCTTCTGAGAATGGTCCTTGTATTGATGTTTTTATTGCACACATTTCAATGTAGAAAACCAAGATAAAAATGAAATTAATAAATTCTATTATTAATAAGAATAAGAATAAGAATATTTATACAGTGTACACAGCTTTTTAACCAAAAATTCAGAGTGAATAAGATACCATAAAAAAATGGACTTTTTGTCCCAATGGGGATCCCAATCTAAAAAGAAGCTGAAAAGCGCCACTAGCAACAGCCATTGAAAGGACAGTGTGTTGGGACAAATAGGACCAATTGAACTCTCCCTGCTAAATATAAGGACACAATCACTTTAAAAGGTGCCTTTTTACCCAGTGAGGCCAATGGAGGAATGAAGAAATGTCTGGACGCAGCTCAAGTTGGCTTAGACTACTGACTTGGTAAAGAAGGAAAAAGACCCAAAGTGTTCATACTCAGTTGGTAGCTGCCCCTGCCCCGCGCACACAACACAACTTCATGTCTCCAATCCCCTGTCTTATCCCCTCTCCCTAAATTCCTGAAGTGGAGCTGATCTCCTCCATAGAAATGGTCCTTGTTTTCTGTTGCCAGGCAACCCCATTCCAGCTGCCATTGAAGAGATGCTCGGTGGTGGGAAATGGCGGGATTCTGAAGAAGAGCAGCTGTGGCCGACAGATAGATCAAGCGGACTTTGTCATGCGGTAAGGCAGCGACCCTGCTGTGCCATTGCCTCCCCCCTCCACCCCCTCATTCTGCAGCCTTTCAGAGCACTTTTGTTGGTGATTAATCAATTGTAACTGGAGTCTTTTCTTTTGGAGTGATTAATGGGAGCAAGAAAGAGAAGTAGCAGGCATGCCTCCCCTTTTCTTAAAGTGCCAGCTTTTAGAGGCCTGTTGGAGGGAGCAGGAGATGGTTGAGTGAGGGAGCTTTGGGGCGCAATCCTAACCAACTTTCCAGCACTGACATAGTGGTGCCAGTGGGGCATGTGCTGCAGTTGGGAGACAGTCACTGAGGCCTCCTTGAGGTAAGGGAAAGTTTCTACCCTTACCTCAAAGCTGCATTGCCCTTATCCCAGTGCTGGAAAATTGATTAGGATTGTGCCGTTAATCTGACCAGATGCCAAGGAGAGGCAGAGTGTACACTGCCTGCTTTCTCCAGATTTCACTGGACACAAGGCAGTTTACATTGGCAGGCTGTTCATAAAACCATTTTTTCAATCCGGGTTTTTACAACTATTGTTCTATGTACAATTCACAGAACCCTCAATTTCTATCAGATGTTTCCCATTCAATGTGTGATCATCATCCTGGCTGCACTTTTACATCTTCAGAGCCTTTACAGTCCACCACAAATCACACCTTGGCTGGTTTTCAAGATTTTATCCATCTTTTGCCAGCTGACTGCTCCACACTCCTTACTTTCCTCCACGAGCTGTGTCAGCGACTTCCGGTCTCCCATCCAAGGCCAATCCAAGGCTGATTCTGCTTAGCACCTTCAGGCAGGGCAACATCTCAACCTCCAGACCACACTTCCTGCCTTTATCCACTGTGGGGGGGGGGGGGGGCAGAATGCTGGTCTCTGTTGACCTTTGATGTGATCCAGCAGAGCCCTTACATTGTGCAGCCTTTGAGCCTGTTCTCTCAGGGAGAGAACAACAGAGTCCTCTTTGCCTTTAAAAATATATTAGCATCTAGTGCTAAAGTGCCAAATTAGAAGAATTAATGTTAAACAGTATGAAATGCAAATGCTTCATTCAACAGACCCACAGAGGATATGGGAGAGAGAAGCTTTGATTTCTCTTCCTTAGGCTTTTGCAGAAGGCACAAATAACACCCAAAGGGGGGAGGGAGAGAAGCGACACATTCCATTTTCCAAGTAAAGTCCTCTGTGGCTTTGGCAGGAAAAGAGGGCAAACACCCCTCCTTCCCCTTGCTGTTTTGGAGAATGCAGGAGAGGCATACTTTTGTGCTGAGTGTGTGGGAGTAGAGTAAGAAAAGGGCAGTCACCAGATTTGTGTGTGTGTGTGTGTGTGTGTGTGTGGTGGGGGAATGATTTATGAAAGGGTAATTAAAGAGAGGTTTAGATAGGTTTGGAAGAAAAGTGGTGCAATATTTTTGTATAATGTTGTCAGAGACTGAAATGGAATAGTAATGCGGTTCTCAAACTGTGGGTCTGGGACCCAGTTTTTGATGGTTCGTGAAACTGATGGGGCAAATTAGGCTATGTGCATCAAGTGTTAGACAAGCTGCTACTTAGGGGTGGGGGAAGCACTGCTGCCCAATCATCATTGAGCTGGGGTAAGCACCTAGGAGCCTCGGGGCGAAGTCTGCTTCACTGATGATCACTCCCTAGTCTCCCAGTTGAGAGACGGAAAAGAGAGGTATGAAAGACATACTGTGTGACAAAAGGAGAAGCCATAGCTCAGGGCTAGAGTGCATGAGTTGCTTACAGGACAGTGATGGCAAACCTTTTGGGTTTGCCATGACAAAAATGCCTAACTTGACTCTGCTGGCATGTCGCTTCCACCTCCAACAAAAGAGGAACAATTATTTACATATCCCTTTATTTTTTTTAAAAAAATACAGTCCAATCATTTGTGAGGCTAGGCATTATATAAACATCAAATCATTACCAAAAATCAAATCGTTACGAAAACAAATTCAGTTGTTATTTGGTGTTGGCAAATGTTGGGGTGTCACTCAAAACATCATGGTGTGTTAACTTTGACACGCATGTCATAGGTTTGCCATCACTGTTATAGGAAGTCCCAGGTTCAACTCCCAGAATCCCCAGGCCAAAGAGCCAGCTCTTGAGATGGGGTGGGGAATAGTTGCCTTGGGCAGCTTCGCCTCCTTGCAGCAGGGCCTCATGTTCCCCCCAAGTGCTCAGTTAACATCAACTGACCCATAATTCCTGTCACTCAGATCTGTTGGCAATCCTGGGGTTTGTTAATCACTCAGACAAGCATAAATGGATGAATTTAGAAATCTGTGCAAAAAGAAAGGAACAAGAGTGCACTGAGCCCAGACTATGCACCACGCATGTCAGTTTGAAGTTTTGCATCGATTTCAAAGCCAGGAGGACTGAGGCTTGCATTTGTTCCTCTGTCAGTTTCCCAGGCTGGAAAGAATATCGGTGTGACATGTGTAAAAGAGAGTACAAGTCAACTGACAGGTTGTGGCTTCTACCCATCAAAGGGAGCTGGAATGTGAAATTTCACAGTGCATCTTGGAGGTTGGGGGGAGATTGCCTGAAGAATCGAGATGAATGTCAAGAAAACATTCATGGAGCTGAACCAGGAGCAGCAGGGATGCTGACAGTTCAACCTTAGAGTTGGTTGATGGGCCCATTTTACCCATTAATTGGATGCATTTATTATAAATGTTTTTATCCCACCTTCCCGTAAATATGCCCATGACAGCTATCAAAACCAAAACTAGAAAGCACAGTAGAAATAGTATAGAAATTTAAATATTGGGTAGCTAAATTTTTTTCCAGATGACACAAATGTGGCCAGCATCAGAAACCTGCTATGGAGGAAGACCTTTGCACAGTGGTGGAAGATAATAAAAGCCAGTGAGAAGGTGGTCCTCTAAGGCCATAGCTCAGAGATAGAGCCCATGCTTTGCAGGGAGAAGGTCTCAAGTTCAGTCCCTCATATCTGCAGGTGGGAAAGGCCACTGTTTGTAACACTGAAGATCCACTACTAGTTAATGGAGACAATTATGAGCTGTACCAATGGTCTGATTCTACAGAGGGGCAGCCCAATCCTAAAGGACACACAGCATTGACACAATGGCGTTACGTTGGCGCTGCGCACTTAGTGCTGATGTAGGGATACCATGCAGCACCACCACATCAGCACCAAGGCAGTGCTGGACCCATTGCGCCTTCCTTGCGCCAGCCGAAGCCAGCTGAATTGGCTAAAATACAAAGGAAAATAATTGGGAGCCTATCTTTTAATGGGTTCTTGGCAAAGATTGCAGTGTCTTTATCTATAATTCTGTTCCAAATAAATGTAAGCAAGTCTGCCTCCCCTCTGCTCTGGTGTAGGCAGTTGAGTGGCAGACAGAAAGCTGAGAAGGGTTAAATATATCAGTCTGTTTGGGGAACGTGGCCTCCACACCCACTCACACCCACAGACACACCATATCCTGAGGAAAATGGTCAGATGCTGGCCCTCAAAACAGGCTGAGTAATACCTATAGTCTTTCCAAGATGTAAAGATGTGGATAGCTGCAGTGTTTCATTTCTGGCTGAAATAGGCAGTTTATAAAGGCCTTGCCAGGAAAAGAGGTGATACCCTTGAGCAAGGCAGATGCTGCTGGAATGCCAGCCTAGAGAATGCCAGCCTCTTCCAGCCACACAGGTACAACTGATCTTTATCACCACAGTGAGTGGGTAGCTCACTTGTGCCTGTAAAGATGACTGCCATGTGAAAGTCATGGTCAGTCCAACCCCAGATTTGGGTGCCAGGAGATGAGTGCTTTGGAGATGAGAGGCTTTTGTGTCTTTCAGATACCAGCCTGTGTGTTGCCTCTACTGCTTTGTCTGAAAGCCACACATTTTCAGCTGAGCAGCTGGTCTCCTGCTGAATTGCCATCTGGAAGCTTAGTCAGTTTCTTCAAGTTCTGTGATGCTGCATGAAGACATTCCTAGTGCAAAAAAGCAATGAGTTTGTTAATGAAGCATCTCCAGATCTCTTTAAAAATGCATTTGTTCTTGCAAACTGAAGAATAATGGCATAAAGAGGGGAGGATAGTTCTTCAAGCAACAGCCCGGGAAATGGGCAAATGTCACTACTGCTGTTGGTTGGTCTGGGCTTTTGAGCTGCTAGGTGACCTCTGGGATGAGATCATGAGCTGCCACTGCAGGAGAGTCAGGACCAGGAGGCAAGCCAGGAGCGGGAATTGAGGGGTTGGACCAGGAGTCAGGAAGGAATGAATCAAAGGGGTCAAGGCAGAAGCCACAGGCATGAAAGCACCAGAGCCAAGGAGATCTTATGTCTTAGGCAACATCCTAGCCCAAAGAGAGAGCCCTTTTGAGTCCTTGTTCCAGAGGGAGCCTGAGGGCCCTTGACTCCTGATGTTGCAGTTCTAGTCACTGACCACTCAGTCAGCAGCATCCCCAGATCTGTCCTTGCCTAGGGGCAGGACCATGGACAAGTGCCCCCCCTCCACTCACCTTCAGCTCCTGGAGCTTTGCACGATATTCTGTTGCATGCTGAAAATGTTCTTAAAATCAGAAGTGAAATCAGAAGTGAAAATTTACAAGCGCTAGCAACCCTTCAGAACACTTTCGGCAAGCGACATGAGGGCTGTGGTGGATGGCACCCAGGGGCAATCCCCCCCCCAGCTGAATGCCACTCAGCCTCTGATCCTCAGGCTCTCAGCCCAGGCAGCTCCTTGAGCAATGAATGGTGGCAAAAATGCATAACAAATATTCATTAGGAATGGCTTAAAAGAACTCTGTAAATTAAGTTTGACTGACTGAATGGCCCCAGATTATATTAAAAAGCCACTTGGATCCTGCTCCATCCAGTCCAGCATCCTGCAACATGGCCCCCCCGGGAAATAGGGCCCCCCCCCCCCCCCGGCAACATGACTGGCCCACCTTAAGGTGGATTGGAGGTGATGATGGGCCGTGGGTGGTCCCTGATGCTTCTCCTACCCATTTAAGCTGCATCAGAGGGAAGCCACCGCCCCCAGCCAGTCTGTGATTGGACAGTTTTGCCTGATTGCCAGCTGGGAAGAAACACGTATCTCTCTGGCTGGGGGGGAGGTGCGCGTTTCCTCCCAGCCTGTGATCGGGCAGTTTTACCCAATCACCAGCTGGGAGGATACACACACCTCCCCCCCCCCCCCACCAGGGAGGCACCCGTTTTCACAGGCTGCCACTGGGGCCAAGGGTGTGTGTGGCTTCTCTCTGCATGGAGAGAAGCCACACCCCTCAACGTCATGACATCGTGACGTCATGACGTCATGACGTTGCGTGCCATGGGCGCGGTTTCGCCCTAGTACGCCTCTGTGCAACATCAGTATCCAGGGCCTCATAGGATCTGATATTTTCCCAGGGGGGCTGACAGGCATATTAATGTGAAGCAGTACCTGGGAGGTCAAGGGGGGGGCAAATGCCCATGGGAGGACTTTAGGAACTGCTGCTCTATACAATTTCATGTGTACTCGGAAGTAAGTACCATTATAGTCAATGGGGCTTACTCCCACGTAAGTGTGGATAGGATTGCAGCCTGAGTGTATCTAAGAGTTGGTAGCCAGTGCAAAGTGACATTAAGGGCCTCTTGTTTCCTTTGCATTGACTGGCAAGTTACATACAATTTAGAGACTGATGGATATATTTATTATATAGTTTAGAATTTGTAATTCTTTTTCTATATTTCATAAAAAAAGAACATAAAAATAAAGAAAAAGAAAGGTAGACATCTACAAATAATGTTGTCTGATTCTCTTTCTTTCAGATGCAACCTCCCTCCTCTCTCCAGTGAATACACCAAGGATGTTGGGTCCAAGACTCAGCTAGTAACTGCAAATCCCAGCATCATTAAGAAAAGGTAGGAAGCCAACTGGTGTCCCCCCCCCCTTGAAATGGCCTGGCAAGCCAAGCAAAGAGAAATTGTGAGTGTTTATGGTGACACTCTTGGAGTGGAAGAAGTGTACCCTTGGCAGGTCGTGCTGGAAACACAGCAGCCTGAAGTCAACAGTGGCTTCTTGTTTGAGGTTTAATAAATCACAGAACTCCTGTGCCACACTCCAGTGAGCATGAAATTAGATTGCAGGATGCCCTCTTCACACATTATCCTCCATATGTCCCTGTGGGTATAGTCACTTGGTGGGAGGCAGCAGTTGTGCCAGGCAGTACCAATGATGCAAGCATGAAGCCCTGTCCCTGCCCTCCCATGGTCAGCATTTGCTGCTGCGACAAACACTGTTCACCCTTCCCCACTGATTGACATCTTGGAATGTCCCAAGTGTGGAAGTCATAGGGAAGGTCTTTCCTCTGATCAGCATTTGTTGCTGTGCACAGTCAGGGGGGTGGCAGGAAGCAGGACTTTGTATATGCAACTTACTGGTGTGATTGTCCTGCTCCCTTCCACCAAATCCCAAGAGGCAGTCGAACAGGACCTAGGACCATTGTGTCCTGGTCACATTTGAGTCCCAATTTATGTACACTTACTGTATATTAGGTGTACTTTTTTATTTTTAAAATGCTAAGATGGGGTTAAGGTTAGGTCTAGGGCTGGGATAAACTTCTACAACAGAGAATAGCATAATCTACTATATCCTTGTGTTTTTGTATTCTCAGTGGTATAGCTAAGGCCAGGCGGGGTGGTGGTGGTTTCCTGCCCCAGGTACCAAGCCTCGAGGGGGTGTCAGCTCAGGCTGAGGTACTTTAAAGTAACACAACTTGAATAAGAATGTGTGCCAGATCCTTTGACAAGGCTGTCTTATTTCTCTCCATAGCTATGATGGAGCATGTTTGTTTCACAAAAAGGTGTTCACTGTAACTAAAAAGTGAATGTTTCCTAACATGAAAGCAGTGACAAAATTCTGGAAACTGTTTTCTCGTGTGTGCCTTGACACCTCTCGCTCTCGCTCTCGCGCTCTCTCTCTCTCTCTGAGAATATGGTTTGCCTATATTCTACAAATTGGTAGCATATTGTGGCATCATAGCTTCACAGCCAAGCAAATTGTCTTTAAAAATGATTTAGTAAAGTTGAGATGGAGCAGGTATACAAAACAGCTAAACGTGCAGCAGAGAAGACAGAGCAGGGTTGGCAAAAGACTTTAGCCCCCAAAGAGCATGGGATCACATTGTTTAATGTTATTTAGTTCTTCTGTTTGCTACCAATATGAAGGAAAGCCTAGGAAACTATGCAAATTATATACCACTGGATTATAAATTTGGTGGGAGCTTTTGGCTCCCACCGAATTTGAATAGGATTGTATTTCCGTTCAATTTCCGTTTTCAACACTACATAATAATCTATTGCTGAATTTGAATCTGAGGACAATATTGAGTGCTGTTTGCTGAGTGAAGGAAAAATAATCCCCTCCATAAAAAGGCAATTCTTTTGTTTGAAGAAAGTGGACTTTGTTTCCTTTATTCTCATGTGCTATATTAGCTTTCTTACTCAGTCAAAAGAAAAGATATTGATTCAAGATGCCTTGTAATGAAGCAATTGGTGAGAGTTCTCAGGAAATGGGCAACTTCCGGCCATGACATCACCTCTGGTGGGTCCTGGACAGATTGTCATTCGCAAAAGTGGTTCTCAGTGTTAAAGGTTTGTGAACTGATGTAGCAGCCTGGCAGATTTCATGCAGTCATTTATTTCCAGCACTCACTTCTCATGACCTCACCCTCCATTTGGAAAATCACCCTTGAAACCAGTCGTATGTCTTGGGTGAATACAGACACTGGGTGCCCAAATGTCCCTTGAGTTAAGAGACTCATGTAAGCTACACAAAGAACAGAGTTTAATTAAATTATTCCCATTTTATTTAATTAGCTGGAGTATAATTTCAGATGGAATATAAACTAATTTGCTGGCTGCAATTTTCTGCTGGCAGAGAGATTCTGAACAAATCCGTTGATTTTTTTTTTTTTGGTCCTGCTTACCTAGGATAGCAGCAGCACTACAAGGAGGTCTCAAACATTTTATTTTGCTGAACCTGCAAAACATTGGGATCCTGTTGCCATGCAGGACTGCCTGATTCTCACTCACATTTCTAGCTTAGAGATGGGTGACAATATGGAGCGTTGGATTAGGACTGCTCGGAAAGATTTTACACTGGGTGTGTATCAAATGTTTTATGACAACACCCCCCCCCCCCATTCACTTCTTTGTGCTGCTGCCACATATCTGTCAGTCCTGGTGCTGACAGTATTTCCAGGAGTCTCATCAGCTGATTAGATGGACAGTTTTCCTTTCCAAACAGAGCAATGGCAAAAAGCCTTGCCCTCACTCCAGTTGTCTTCATGACTCCAATACTGTATTGCATCATGTGATGTTATGTGAACCAAGCAAAGGTAGGGGTAGGGCAACCCTACCTTTCCATTAGGGATTAGAAGGGTGTTCACTAAAGAACATATAGCTCTTGACTTGCTCCAAATCTGAAAGTGGCATATGGGTCATATTCAAAATGCTCTATCAAGAAACAAAGGAGACTTTGGCTGTGGCCACTGTGTCTTCAAAGTATCAGGAAAAGGTTGTCCCAGGGGGTTCAACTTCATGGTGTGGAGTACCTCAATCATGCAAAAATAACTGAGCAAGTCCACATATTAAACACTATAGAAAAGGATGGCAAATTTCTGGATACAGTACAGTACTTGGGGCCCTATTTCTAACATACCCAGAACAAAAAAAGTGTTCAGTGGCTAGACCCTAGCTATTATAAATGCATTTGTATTGTTGCAAGACAACAAAAGAAAAGAAGTCAGAAAGATTAGCAATTTGCAACTGCAGCTGAATTAATATACAATTATAATTTCTGTGGCGTAGAAAAGGCCAGGAATAGCAATGAGAATAAACTGGATGAGAAAGTTCTATCCATTCTTTGTATTTTATACTGCTTTTCAAGACCAACAACAGCATGTTTCCCAGGCAGTTCAGATAATAAACGTTTTGATGCGTTCAAAAGGAAAATAGAAATTTAAAACAAATTTGGAGGCAGCAACTGTAACAAGGCAAGCTTCCAGATAATTCCATATCCTGAAGGCCAGGCAGAATATAAAAATGTTTACATATCTTTAAAAAAAAAAAAAGACCACAGAGAACGTCAACAAGATTCTCAAACTTCGATTTGAACTTAAAGCTCAGGGAAGGAGTCATAAATTACTGGGACTGGCACTAATGGCATACGATATTTCCTAAAGGAAAATTGTACTAGATAAACCTTTAGCACCTCAACCTGCAAAGGAGGGCAGTCACAGAGGCCTGTCCAAAATAACATTTGTTCTTTGACATTGGGGCTGCCCTGTAGATGCATCGGTGCTGGAAAGTTGGATAATCTATTATACGCCTCTCTAAGGAATGACACGTAGTTCAGTCGTGGAATATCTGCTTTGCTTGATATTGAACATCCCCAGTTCAGTCCACAGCATAGCCTGATTTTTAAAAAATAAAGATTAAATTGCAGGTGATGAAGACCTGCTGTGGTTCTGGTCACCACATCTCAAAAAGGACATCATGGAACTGGAAAAGGTGCAGAAGAGAGTGACAAAGAATGATTACAGGGCTGGGGCACCTTCCTTATGAAGAAAGACTGCAGCGTTTGGGGCTCTTCAGTCTGGAAAAAAGGCATCTGGAGGGGTAGGGGGACAGGAGCGAGACATATAAAATTATGCACGGGAGGGATAGAGTCAATAGAGGGATGTTCTTTTCCCTCTCCCACAATACCAGAACCAGGGGGCATCCACTGAAGTTGAGTGTTGGGAGAGTTAAAACAGATAAAAGAAAATACCTTTTTACCCAGCGGGTAGTTAATCTGTGGAACTCCTTGCCACAGGAGGTGGTGATGGCATCTGGCCTAGATGCCTTTAAAAGGGGACTGGACAGATTTCTGGAAGAAAAGTCCATCATGGGCTACAGTCCATGTTGGGCAACTTCCTTATATTAATAGTAGGCTACTTCAGAATGCCAGGTGCAAGGGAGTGGCCACAGGATGCAGGCATCTTGTTGTCTACTGAGCTCTCTTAGGCACCTGGTGGGCCGCTGTGAGATACAGGAAGCTGGACTAGATGGGCCTTTGGCCTGATCCAGTGGGGCTCTTCTTATGTTCTTAAGACCCTGTCTGAGATCAGGAAGAGCCCCTGCCAGCCAGAGAAGGCAGAATTGGACTGGATGTGCCTATAGTCTCATTTGGCAGTTTCAGGTGTCAGGTTCCAGCTTTAGCCCAGCTTGAAATAATGCAGGCTGCCATGTGTAAAAAAATCACACAAGATGTAATATAGATCTAAGCATTTAAAACCCAGGCTCATCAGTGTATGAGACTGTCTGACTCAGTTTAATGATCCCCTTGAGAGGGATGATACACTACAGAGGCAGACATGAAAAATGCTTCGGAGTCAGGCAGTTCGGGTGCATCCTTGTAGTTCTGTTCACAATAACATTTAGGGCGCAACCCTAACCAGCTTTCTATCACCGGGGTAGGGGCAATGCAGCTCTGAGGCAAAGGAACAATCATTTCCTTACCTTGAGGAGGCCTCCGTAACTGCCTCCCCACAAAAAAACTGCAGGATGCAACACATGCCCCATTGGCACAGCAATGTCAGTGCTGGAAAGTTGGTTACAATTGCACCCTTACTGTTGGAAATGAGTCAACTGCAGGGGCAGAGAGAAAATCAAGAAGAAGGTTTACCTTGATGTCCCCCCTCCCCCCCCTCATATAAACAGAGAAATAAAATTTTATTTTAATTAGATAAGCCAAATTGGGATGCCCCTGTAAACTTTCATCCTTCTGAGCTCCTACATCTGGATTAGTAGAACCCTAACCATATACACCCCAACAGGCAACTGGGATTATTCTTTGCTTAAGTGTAATCTCTTAGGGCACAATCCTAACCAATTTTCCAGCACCTGGATAAGGGCAATGCAGCTTTGAGGTAAGAAAACAAACATTCCCTTACTTTGAGGAGGGCTCCGTGACTACTACTCCACTGCAGAATGCAGAACAGGCTCCATTGGCACAGCTATGTCAGTGCTGGAAAGTTGTACCCTTATTCCCTTAATTTAGGCCCAATCCTATCTAGCTTGCCAGCACTGATGCAGTCTTGCCAACAGGGCATATACTTCAGTCCTGTGGTGGTGGGACAGTCACGGAGCCCTGCTCAAGGTAAGGGAATGTTACCTCAAAGCTGAATTGTGGATGCATTATTGCTGGAAGGTTGGATAGGATTGGGCCCTTAGGTGCACAGGCTGTGTCTTATGATAGCCTGAAACAACATTACAGGGAACAGGAGCAACAAACGTAATGAGGGCTGGCCGATCTGGCCCATAGATACTTAAATTTGTGAAGGTGTTAGTCATCCTGCCATCGACTGACTTTATTACTATACTCTGGTTGTGTTCGGTTTACGAATGCATCTGATGGGTACATTGCTCTGTAGGTTGCTAAGCGGATAGCCAACTCACCTCCTCATAAATCAATAAAAGCTATTTCTTACAGGGCAAGCCAAACCCTCAGTGGGGAAAAGAATCTCAGTTGCTTCAAAGAATAGGCAAAGAGTCAGTTGTTCCTTTTCATTTGCCTCAGAAGCAAACAACAAACACAATACCCCTGAAGAGCATTTCACTTCGTTAATAATTATGACTATTGCATGTGAGAAAATGTAGATTTGATGGTGGAAATTCTGCGTAAAATGATATGGGCTGATTGTCTTGGTAACCAGTTGTGATAGTTGAGAATTATGATGAGATTTTCTGTGGTAATTTTCAGAGGTTGAAGAACACTACTAAGGAAGGCTGTTGTCTTGGGCCTAATTGCAAATAGACTCTGAGGGAATATCTTGGTTTCTTAAGAGAAAATTTTTTTGGGGGGGGGGAAGGCTTCACTTCTTCTGGTCTGATTGTTTCTGCCTTTCCCCCAAAAACCACTTGGGAGCAGTTGCGGCCCTTGCCCGTTTGCCACCCAAGGGCCAGGACCAGAGGCTGCTGCCCTCCCAGGTCCTCCCCCAGACTGCTACCGCCCCCAACTCACCTGGCAGTAACGGAGACAGCTTGTAAAAGTATTGTTAAACGGCCTTCTGGAGGCTTCCGACGGCCTCCAGTGGGCCAGGGACGCCCCGTGGGCCTGCTGCCCAGGGGCTTCCTCCCCCCCGCATAACAGCAGGAACACAAATGCTTGGGAACTCTACATAAGCAGTTTTGAGGGGGTTAGCTTTTTTTAGCTAGTTGTAGAATAAAGATATCAACAGTGGTCCTGTTCTGCCCAATTCCCTGCCGGGCCACCCCCAGGGCCCCAAAGTCCACACTAGGCTAACTAGTTTCCCCTCCAGAGCGGCCTCAGAGATAGGCAAGAGGGAGGGGGTTCAGTCACCCACTGGACCTCCTCTCGTCCAGCAGCTTTGTTTGGGATCACTGACTGGCCAGCCTCCTCCAGACTGCCCTCATCACTGGCTTAGCTCCAAACTATCCTTAGGCTAACCAACAAACCCCACCACCAAACAATAGGCAGTCAGCTTGCCCAAGCCATAACTGCTTCCTCCGCTTGGTGGCTCCAGGGGCGTGGCAGCCATACAACAATTCCCAGTGGTCCCAAAACAACCTTACCTTAGCCAGTTCTTCAGTCACTCAATCCAGCACTCCACCCATCCAACACCTAACTGATGCCCTCCTGCAGCACTTATCCAGGTACCCTACTGTAGCTCCTGCCTCCAACTTTATACTGAGGCCAGCCAATCAGTGGGCAGGCTTTAATTTATCAGCCACACCCATCTGCACCTGTGCTAACCTCCCTTCAGAGCCAGAGAGCTCATCAGCCTGCAGCTGTGTTCCTGCTGCAGGAGTTCTGGGATTAACCTCATAATCCCTGGTTTACCTGGACAAGGGGCCATTGCTGATACTATTCTCTATCTCCTTGGGGTATCTCCTGCCTTTTCCAATACAGGTCCACATTAAAATTGTGCTAAGAGGGGACACTTGGAAGCAAATGGTTGATCGCCGCCTGTATGAGAGTAATGAGTTGTTCACACGAAGACGATAGGCTGAATTTTATGGGGATAGATTGAAATCCTGTTGTTTCCTTACATCCCCAGATCCTTGCTGCGCTGGAAGCAAAGGTGTTTGCGGTGATGATGTTGTAATACAGCTGAGACCAGATCAGGAGACCTTATGAGCTGCCAGTGAGATGTGTATCGAGCCTCCTAACCAGTGGTTAATTCTACCCTATGGATTCTTTCTCTTATGTTAAATAGTGTATCTTTGCAAGTTGTAAGGAGTTTGAACTGCACTTGACATCCTATAAAGATAGCGAAAGGGCAAGGGTGACTTATGTTGCTCCTTCTTTGAAATCATCAGTGGCAAGGATTTGCTAGCAAGTAAAGGTTTTTATTCACAATACTGTATCTTTCAAAAAAAAAAATGTGAATCTGTGTCCTCCATCAGCCCCCAGATCCACCTAGGGTGTTGTTCACCATCTTGCAGCTCTATCGCTGATCAGGGCAGCAAAGTTTGCTGATTCAAAGTTTGCTGATTATCAGAAATTCTGATAATTGTTCTTCTGTGTTTGCCAGCTAGCACCAAGCAAAGTATCCTCCTGCTATATAATCAGCTTTAATTAGCTTAACCACATCATTGTATATGGCTGTTTGAATAATGATGGGGGTTAAGTATGATGAATTCATTGATTCATTAATTTAAATGAGAGCAACAAAGAATACTGATTAGGAAGAGTCAGAATTTGGTTCTTGTAATTCACGGAAAATTCACAGAGCCAGTTCATGCATTCTAGTGAGACAGTATGGTACAGTGGTTAGGCAGCCATTTTCAACCAGTGTGCTGTGGCACATTGGTGTGCTGCAAATGGTCTGCAGGTGTGCCCAGGGAGTTTGGGTGAGGGGCATTTCTTAGTAGGGCCCTTGGGGGATGTGAGCCCCTTAGCAGCAGGGTGGTGTGTCTTGTCAATTGTCAAAACAAAACACCTCAGCAGTGAGGTGTGACTTGACAATTTTAGCATGTTGCCAGTGTGGCATGAGATAAAAAAAGGTTGAAAATTGCTGGGTTAGAAAATTGGTAGGCGTAGGAAAACCAGGGTTTGAATCCCAACTTGACCCATAATGATCAATGGATTTCCTTAGGCCAATCACCTGGCATGTGTTTGATCACTGAGGGCACAATCCTAACCTGGAGTTAGGCCAGCAAAGTTTGGCCAGCACCAGGGACACAATAAAGCATGTTTGGACCACTCTTAGTCCGCAATCCTAAAATAAACTAAGCCAGCAAAGTTTGGCTGGCACAAGGGACACTGTAAAGTGCGTTTGGACCAGTCTCAGAATCAGGGAGGATGGTCTATGTCTGTGGACTGGCCTCTCTGACTTCAAGAGTGGTCCAAACATACTTTATTGTGTCCCTTGTGCTGACCAAACTTTGCTGGCTTAGTTTATGCTGGCCTAACTCCAGTTTAGGATTACAGACTAAGAGTGGTCCAAATATGCTTTATTGTGTCCCTGGTGCTGGCCAAACTTTGCTGGCCTAACTGTGCCAGCCGAACTCCAGGATAGGATTGCGTCCTGAGTTGCATCCCCTTCCCTTATAGTCATACTAGCTGTTTGTGACCCGGCGTTGCCCGGGGGCAGAAATTATCCCCAGGCTCTATTGGGAGGAGGAATGAGTGTGTTCTGCAGTGCACCCCCACCTCTGGGGGCGTATGGGGGGCCCTACCCCCACAGTATATCTGTCCAGATCGTAAGGAAGGAGTGTACCACGTGTGGTGCACATCGTTCCAGGCGTTCCAGAGTAATGGTGGAACATACACACAAATATGCAAACCTCCCTCAAAAGCATGACATAATGAGATCCATATATAGACATATAGAACCCGTCCCTGAAATAAAACAGTATTGATGACCTGGAACCCACAATGCACACTATCACTGTGAAATGAATGAGGAAACAGGGACACCAGCAACTAAGAGAGCAATAGGAAGGTCCCACTTACTGTCTGCAGGTCCTGTGGCAGCATAGGCCTGACGTATGAGAAACAGGCAGAGGTGGCCTGTGAGCTCCCTGGACATAGGCCCCTCTCAGATCCGACTGGCTGCTGGAACTCTGTGGATCCTGCTCTTTCCTCCCTGGCCCACTCAGGCCACGCAGGCGAAGCACTTTAGTTTCACTTTCTGTTCTGCTCAGTTTCAGCTGAGCTGCTGCAGAATCGTCTGTGACCACACGGTGGCAGCAGACCTGTAGCCCCATGCAATCCCCTTGGTTCCTGACGATCTGGGCCCCCTCCCCGAAAACCAGGGGGCCGTAGGGGGGTCTGACCCCCGCAGTGATTCCTTCCAGGCTGCAAGGAACGTGTGTGCCAAGTTTCAAGGCCGTGGGTCAAGGGACGGAGATTTGTATAAGGAACATACATACCCGCATACCCGCATACATACACACCCACGTCCATTTTTATATATATAGATAACACTGGAATATGGGAAGGTGTCTTATTTTGGGTTAGGCCAGCATTTTTCAAATTGTGGGCAAGGAGCCAATTTCCGGTGGGTCCCACAGAGTCTCCAATGAAAACATGCATGATGGAAAGATCAGATAACTAATTGCCTCAAGCCTTCACACTAGTCAAAAATCAGATAGCTGGAAACTGCCCTACAAAGCACTGAGTTCCTGCAGTTTGCAAGCTTGTGTCAATATATGAAGGTAAGTGATCTTCAACAAGTGGATCGTGACCCTCCCCTCATTTGGGGTGTGTGTGTCATGGCAACCTTTGGAAGCCTGATCACGAGATGGCTTGGATTCTACTCCCTATTGGTATTACCTTATTGGAATTGAGTTCTTAATATAATCCTGCACAGCCTCTTCTCGCTATCGTGCCCTGCAGCTCCTAAGCGCAGCCTTCCTCAGACTACTACCTCACAGGGTTGTTATGAAGATACATAACATGGGACAGGGGGTGGGTCCTGGGAGCAGTGTGAGATCAGTAGTGGGTCCCCAGTTTGTTTGTTTTGATTGTTTGGGGTCATGGCATGACAACGATCGAAGGCCACAGTAGGGAAATAAATGTTTGAGCATCTTTTTTTCTGGTGTGTTTTTTCTCAGTGCCATCCGGGACATGTAGTGGGGGCAGGTGAAGGCTGGGCGCGCAATCCTAAACTGAGTTAGGCTGGCATAAGCTAAGCCAGCAAAGTTTGGCCAGCACAAGGGACACCATAAAGTATGTTTGGACCACACTTGGACAGAGAGGCCAGCACACAGACATGCACCATCCTCCCTGACTCCGAGAGTAGTCCAAAAACACTTTATGGTGGCCCTTGTGCTGGCCAAACTTTGCTGGCTTAGTTTATGCCGGTCTAACTACAGTTTAGGATTGCACTCCGGGCAGTAATGAGATCTGGGAATTGACTAATGGAACGCTGGGCGGGACTTACGCGTGATTGGCAGCCCACCCGTTTCGTTCCTTGGGCTGCCTGCCGGCCGTGCGGGCTTCTCTGGGGGAGTGCACCCCACCGCTGCATGTCCAATCATCTGGCGTGTGCCCCACCTGTCCCCCCGGCGAGCCAGCACCCCCCCCCAGGCCAGGACGGGCTGCGGACCGAACAGACGGGAAGCCAATGACGCGTAAGTCCCGTCCAAGCCCCGCCCAGCGTTCCGGTAGTCAATCCCCAGATCCCACTACTGACTCCGGGTCATATAACTGAACCCCTCAAGCCTTGAGGCTACTCATTTGGCCTGACTCATAACGAGAAATGGATTTAGGTTTTTTGTAAATAAATAAACATATTCTAGATCAACTTCTTAGAAGTCTCACAAAGTTGGGTGGGTCCCTATAGAGTGTCATTTTAAAAAGTGGGTCCCAGTGCTAAAAGATTTGGGAACCACTCAGCTAGGCCATGTTATCTGCTGGCCTTTCGTGCTGAGATCTTTCGCAGCTGTGAAAAATAGGTCCCTTTGGTTAGAAATGTCAGGGATTAAACCTGACTAAGACCTTGAATGTGCAAAGGGTAAAATTTGCTATGAGGCTGCAGCTCCTCCCAATTATTATTATTATTTTTCTCTCTCTTTCTTCAAAGCAATTCAGGAATATACACACATTTCAGAATTTCCAAGTCAGCATCTCCATTGTAGCACAGTGATAGATTGTTATTTTCTGGGCATGATAATTACTGTTTCTACTAGTGCTGACAAGCCTTGCCTAAGAATAAAATTATGCTCCTTGGTAGGAGCTGCATTTTAAATCAGTAGTGACACAGAACTGTGTACAGTTCATTCTGTCTGAAAACATGCCGGCCTCCTTCATAAATTAAGGGCACAATCACAAGCAGCGCCGGACTGGTGAGGACGACGGGCCAGCGCCATATCCAGCGCTGCTTAGGACAGGCTAGAGCCTCCCTGCGGCAAGGGAGCAGCCCCCAATTGGGGCCATGCAGCCTCACTGACGGGCATAGGATGTGGCCATACGGCCACCTCCCAAGCCCACCCAGGTCCCGCCCAAGTCCTGCCTCCCGCCCCCCCACCAATCCCCATCCTGATACAGGAAGGAGAATCCCTTGTGCCGACTGTCTTCTGTTGGCGCAAGGGAGGCTCTCCATTGGCGCTCTGAAGCCGACGCTGCAAGCAGTGTCAGCTTCTGAGATGCAGCTCCAATGCAGGGGTGCTGCTCGCATCGACACAAGGGGCATGCTAGGATTGCGCTGTAAGTGTGTTTAACCTACTGAACGGTGTTTGTGTGTATTTTATGGCCAGCACAGTCCACTCTGCTACATCGTCCACTCTGTTGTACTGTTTTGCCAAAACGGTGATCCAGTTGTGAATTGTTGGAGCTTGGCACAACAGAAGCCTTCCTTTGCATGGCCAGCTTCTCCACTTCTGTTAAAGTGTGCCACATTTGTACATGTGTGTGCACATTTGCAGTTAGAGTTCTGCTAACTCTGATTATCTTTCTCAATTACAAATTGTGGTTACAATTAAGCAGCTGAGCTGGCTGATCTTGCTGTCTCTTCTCACATACCATTTTTAGTATAAAAATTAAATGGTACGTTTGCACACAGCTTACTGATTTTTATCCCATCTCTGGGCCATCTTAGTCGTCTCATTTCCGGTTTAGCGGTGTTGACCCTGTCCTGTGCACCCACATGGCATGTGTCTCATGTAACACAGTGTTTCATCCTACTGCTGTGTTTTCTTAATTTCCAAGGTGATCTGATCAGCCGCAAAGCAGTCTGTCTGCCTGTCTGGGGCATTCCACAAAAGGCTAGTAGGACTTTCAGGGCCGAAACCTATCCAACTTTTGAGCACTGATGCAGCCATGCATCTGATGCAACTGATGGAGGAAACATCCTGCAATGAGAGAACAGTCATAGAGGCCTCCTCAAAGTAAGGGAATATTTGTTCCCTTAGCTCAGGGCTGCATTATGGCTGCATTGGTACTGGAAAGTCGGATAGGTTTGGGCCCTCAGTGGGTATCTGTTTCAGAGCACAATCCTAACCAGTTAGGCCAGCAAAGTTTGGCCAGCACAAGGGATGCTGTTAAGTATGTTTGGACTATTCTCAGAGAGGCCAGTGCACGGATGTGTGCCATTCTCCCTGACTCCAAGAGAGCACAGCAGTCAAAATAGCACAGCAGTCAAAATAATTACTGCTGCTACTACTATTTGATATTGAACCCATTTCCCCAAAGCATTTTTGTAACATATTAGCATGCATCAGAAATGCACACAATTAGACAATTTAAAGCTTTTGTAAATCAATCCAACTATATATGCACAACATGTTAAAACCAGATTAAAGACAGAATTGCAAAGCACAGCTTCCTTCTCCTGAGACGTTTTCATGAGGAAAGAAGAAGCCAGGGGTGCCAACTTGATTTTAATATTGGGGGTGCCCATAGCCACGCCCCTGACATTGACATAGCCACACCCCTGATGTTGACGTGACCACGCCCCCGATGTTGACATGGCCACGACCACTGTCATCGCTGCCCGGCCTGAAAGCGCCCCCTTCCGGTGATCGCTATGGCCCAGCCTCGGAAGGGGGTGCTGAAAGGGGGCACCCAATATTGTGGGTGCTGAGCACCCCCAGAAAATTATTGTGGGTGCCGTCAACATACTGGTGCCCACAGAGTTTGCGCTACTGGAAGAAGCCATTCCAAAGAGGGTAGTTTTTCTGAAAGACAAATGGCCAGGTGGGCCCCTGTAGGCAGAAGGCTGCATTAGGGAGAGGCCTATACTGAGAAATGGAATTCAGTTCACCTGGATCGTATTTCTCAAAGGCAAAACACTCCTGTTTTCCTAAGCAGTGGGTAGAAGCATAAGAACAGGCTTTGGAAGAGGTACTTTTGGTCCTGAAACAATCTAATTTGGTGTCTGCGTTTGCTTTGATCAGAGCCTTGGGTTGATTCAAAATTATAGGTGCAGTGCATAGCTACAGTTTTGATCTTGGAGTTTTCTGCATTGCTGTTTACAAACGACATAAAACTCTGCAACTGTCAGAATATGGTTTTCAAAAGATGGCCCATCCCATTTCATGCAGAGACCATCCTCGACCAGGGGTCTCCAAACCTTGGCCCACAGGCCAGATCTGGGGTTTGGAGAACTCCTTCCCCCATTTGAACGGCGCTTACCATTCCGTGCAAGCGCCGCTGCATTTTGAAGCCGGTCAGCTGGCAGGGACAGTTGGCTCTGTGCCCAGGCGTTCCAGAAGATAAGGCAGCAGGATGCCAAGCACAGATGTAACTGCCCAGAGTGTCCCTGCCAGCAGATCTGCTTCAACATGGAGCGGTGCTCGCACAGAACAGTAAGTAAGTGCCCCTCAGGTCAGCGGTGGGATTTTTGATGCACAACAGTTAACATAAGAACTTAAGAAGAGCCCTGTTGTATCAGACTAAAGGCCCATCTAGTCCAGCTTCTTGTATCTTACAGTGGCCCACCAAGAGCCTTAGGGAGCACACAAGACGACTAGAAACCTGCAACTCATTGCCACTCCCCTGCATCTGGCAGTCTGAAGTTATGGGTTTGGTGACTGCTGTCTTAGACAAAGGAGAGCCAGGACTTAAGTACATGACAAGGCAGAAGGACTGTGCTCACCTGCCATCAAGTTGAATATAATGTGTAACTAGCACCTTCTGTGAGAACTGAAACTCATGGTGGGTCATGCACAAGTGACCTGCAAAATATGGGGATTTATAATGGGGATTTATAATGTATTTTATAATTTATAATTATAAAATATAATTCGGCTCTAGGAAATGTGAGAACCAGCCAAGGACCAGCCAAATTCAAATGTATTAGTGACTTTCACACAGGTGCACCAGGTACATGTGGGGTGACAGAATGCTCACAACCCTGCAGCAGTGATATGGTGGCACTGCTGGTGAGAATTGGCACTGCCACATGAGAGTTCTTTATGCTAACGCCACATTCTTGCATAATAAGCGTAGCTTGAAAAAGCCTTCCATTTGGGTGCTGCTGGGCTGGCAGCCTGTCCGCGATGCCGTAAACTCCTAAGACATTTGTGCAGGAAGGCTGCCATTATATCTAAACTAGCTCTTTGTCATGCGTGACTGTGACAAAGGGAGCGAAACTTGGAGACATTCTTTGTCTGGGCGCTGATGGCTCTCTGTATAAAGATTCCACTTGGGCAGCCTTCAGTGTAGTGGCCCTCCTGAATGTTACCAGTTTCACCAGTTTGATTGTATGGTCTAAAACATTTCAGGGGCACCAGCAACATTCCAGCGTATGAAGAAATGAGTTGCTGGGAATATGAATTACAGTGGAGACTCCTGGCAATGACATCACCACCAAGCATCTTCATGGAAGCGCCACATGAGCCAGCTTCACACAGGCTGGGCCCACCCTATCCCTATCCCTTTTCCCTGTTGTATGCTGCCTTTTGGATTGGAAGCCCTTCTTTTGAACTGGGAACGATTGAGAGAGCCTCGGCATAAGGCAGTATATAAATAAAGGTAAAGGTTTCCCCACGTCCAAATGGTCTAGCTGTGATCGACTATAGGGGGCGGTGCTCATCTCTGTTTCTAAGCCTGTAGAGCCGGCGTTTTTGTCCGAGGACAAGCTTCCGTGGTCATGTGGCCAGCATGACTATACGCCGTAGTGCAAGGAACACCGTTCCCTTCCCACCGAAGTGGTCCCTATTTATCTACTTGCATTGAGGTGCTTTCGAACTGCTAGGTTGGCAGGAGCTGGGACAAGCAACGGGAGCTCACCCCATCGTGCAGTCTTGAACTCCCAACCTTGCGGTCGAAAGCCCAGCAACAGCGGATTAACTCACTGCGCCACCACGTCCCTTAAGTATATAAATACAGTAACTCAAAAATGGCACAGAAAACACATTTCTTTTTTTGGGGGGGGAGGGTTATGACTCTAAACAGGGACGTGGTGGCACTGCGGGTTAAACCGCTGCTGCTGGGCTTTCTGACCGGAAAGCCTGGGCTTTCTGATGGAGTGAGCTCCCATTGCTTTTCCCAGCTCCTGCCAACCTAGCAGTTCAAAAGCACCTAAAAATGCAAGTTGATAAATAGGTACCACTTTGGTGGGAAGGAAACGATGGTTTAACAGCGGTTTAACCCGCGGTGTTCCGTGCGCTACGGCGTATAGTCATGCCGGCCACATGACCACGGAAGCTTGTCCTCAGACAAATGCCGGTTCTATAGGCTTGGAAACGGAGATGAGCACCGCCCCCTGCAGTTGGTCACGACTAGACCATTCAGTTGTGGGGAAACCTTTACCTTTAATGACTCTGAACAGCAGTGCTATTTTTTCTCATATACAGTCTGCTCCCTGTACTTAGGCTTTTTTTTCCTTGCCAAGCACTATATTTTCTTCACCAGAGTATTGGGCAGAGTTATAATTTAGTAATTTGAGAGAAGCGCTTATTGACTTTGTCTGTGTTTCTGCTTCTCTGAGGGTCCATTTTCTATTATCTGTGTGATCTCTGCTTTGTTCAGATGAATTCCAGGGAGAGTACATTGTGGCAGATTCTTGTCGGAGCTAATTCAGCCAGAAAGTGCTCTTAGCAAGAGAATTAGAAAGCCGTTTGCTTTTCCAGAAATGTGATGTTCAAGGTTCCAAGATTGTAAATTGCCCTTTGTCATGTTAGCAGGGTTTAAACACCCAGCATCGGGCTTAAATGTATAATTAAGGAGCGCGGATAAGCCATAAAGAGCTCAGTTCCCCAGAGGAACAATGGCTTGATATTTAGGTTATGATCCAAATTTATATATGAACACAAATGGATTGCTTTCTGCTTCTGTATAGCTTTGGGCCCTCTTTTATGGGAGCAGAGCCGAAATTGCCTTGCAAAACGAGAAGCCTGCAGATGAAATGTGGTTGATTTTAGCTAGTGCTTGGCCCAACCTCCAAACCAGTGTCACTTCTGCTTTCACAAGCAGCAAAAATGTGTGTATCCCCCAAAAGTGGCAATGGCATTTCTGAGTGTGGGCGATACATTGCCAGTGGGACAATACTGTGTATCTCTTTCAAACTGAAAATGCCAGCCGCCGCTGAAAGCATTGCTTCAACTGTTACATGTCTCCATGGGAGCCACTGCCTGCCATTTTCTTTCCCACCATATTCAGCGGCGTCATTCGCCGCGGGGACGGGGAAGCCGGTGAAACGGAACGTGACGCTACGGGCGGGCTGCCGCTCACCCTTTCATCCCTCCCAGTATTCCGGCTGCATGACGCCGCTGACCATATTCAATGCATTGGCATGGCTGAGGGATGGATGGCAGCCTCCATCGAGGGCCACTGGTGTTGTCACTCATGCCTGTGCATCTGGGGAGCCACCCCTACACAGATTCTCTCTACCCTCTGTCCAATTTCTGTCCAATTCCATCTCTCTTCCTGTATCTGCCTTAACTACGCTCTAGTTCAAAGCTGCCTTTCCCTCTCTGGCATACTGCCAGCATAGAATTATAGATTTGGAAGAGACCTAAAAGGCCATCTAGGCCAATCCCACTGGCCTATAGCAAGAAATCCTCCTAGATCATCTCCAGGAGGTGCATGCCAGAGGCATATGTATGGGGCTGGGAGGAGAGACAGGTGCAGCGGGTGCCAGTTGCACTGGGGCAGGAAAAGTGACACACTTTTCACCCCTCCTGCCCTCCCTTGTGTCTGGTACGCCCCTAAATGCCCACCCTACACTGGGTGCCACAAATGCGAGTGATGCCACTAGTGAGGCCTTCCCCTTCCTCAAGAAGAGCCTGGTTTGGGGGAGGGGGCAGTACGCAGGCTCTTTAAGCAAAGGAGGAAATGTAAATCACTCTGGGAGTGATCCTGGGGGGGCTCACATTCCTTGCTCTGACTAAAGAGTGCCTGCAGAAGGAAGAGCCAGGTAAGGGGGTGGCAGAGATGTATGCTGCCTTGGGCACCCAGTAGCTTCCACAGTCCCTGCCTGGACTGAAATGTCTGTTCACAGTTGAAAGTAAAAGATCATGTCCACTGAAGTAGCTTCCTATTTGGGGTTGGGGGGTTGGAGGTCCTCATGTTTTTCACTTTTTGCATTTCTGTTATAACATGTAAGAGGAAACCTATTTTTCTTTTCCATGGCAAGATGTCCAAATTCCAGACCCAAGTTTTGGGTGTGCATGCTAAAACAAGCTGCATCTCTAATTTGCCATATCTTGCTATTTTGTGCTTCTGTAGAACTATGCGTATATTTGTGTTTAGGCTTCTTTATTTACCTGCTCTTTGAAATGGCATCTAGACTGAGGACGCATCAGGCAAGACCTTGTGCTATCAACAGCTGTTAATTGTTGTTAACAACAACAGTATTTATATACTGCTTTTCAATTTTTAAAAAAATCACAAAGCTGTTTATGAAAAAAATCAAACAACTAAATGGTTCCCTGTTCTAAATGGGCTCACAATCTAAAAAGAACACCAGAAAAACACCAGCAACAGCCACTAGAAAAGGCACTGTGCTGGGGTGACATGGGGCAGTTACTCTCCCCCTGCTAAATATAAAAGGAGCACCACTTGCAAAAGCACATCTTGCCCAGTTAGCAGTGTATTCCAAGTAAATTTGATTAGTCTGGAGCTCCCGCCATCTCTAATTTTGTGTGCCAGATTTTTCCTTTGAAAAATAGGATGAAGGAAGCATTTGGCAACTCTAATCATTTCCATTTAAAGTAAATATGTTTTAGGAACTGATCACACTGAGGGTGCAATCCTAATCTGGAGTTAGGCCTTCACAGTTAGGCCAGCAATGTTAGGTCACCGTAAAGCGCGTTTGGATCACTCTCGGAGTCAGGGGAGATGGTGCATGTCTGTGTGCTGGCCTCTTTGACTCTGAGAGTGGTCCAAACATACTCTATGAGGAAATCACAGTTCCCCTATGCTAACAGGAGAAATCGGGTTTGTTTTTCTCATTCTGTGGAACATATTGATGGTTGTTCTGCAAATCAGAGAGGGTACAAACACATACTGTTTGGGACAATTCTTTTGTGAGATTATACCCACCCACACATATATTATGCAAAATCTATGTGTCCCACTCTGGATTTAAGGTGTTGTAAACATTATTCAAGAGAGAAGGCAAAATTGCTAGAGTAGCAGTTTCCCAATCTACCAGAAAGCAAGGAAGATGCAGCTGCCAGTAGAATTATGAGCAAGAGGAAATAAACTGGGGCATCAATAAAGATAAAAACGGACCCGTGTAAGGATGCCAACAAAGGGATGAATGCCAAAATATGCAGAATTGGGAAGGAACTCAGACTGCAGCACCAAATTGAACATGGTCATTTGACAGGTTCTAACCAACTGTATTTTTAAATTATAAGATTAAAAGTGAAAGGAACCCACAAATAAGAGAAGCGTGTCAAATTGTCTAATTCCTCATTTGATCTCCTCTTTCTAAATCTTTTAGGTTTCTTTTTCTGTTTTTGGATGTTTAGATTTTTTTTTTGCTTAATGGAATCCCTAATATTTTTCTTTTCTACCTGGATACTAAATGTTTAATTATGAACAGTCTAATCCTCTGCTGCTTTCGCAAAATGGGTTGGCCCCAAAGACTTCTTGTGACTACAAGCGCCATCTTTACTTGGAGTTAGGACAGCACAAGTTAGGCCAGCAAAGTTTGGCTGGCACAAGCGCCCCCATAAAGTATGTTTGGACCACTCACAGAGTCAGAGAGGCCAGCACACAGACATGTGCCATCCTCCCTGACTCTGAGAGTGATCCAGATGTGCTTTATGGTGGCCCTTGTGCTGTCCAAACTTCGCTGGCTTAATTTGTGCCAGCCTAACTCCAGGTTAGGATTGCAGTCTGAGGGGCAATCCTAACTAACTTTCCAGCATTGACTTAGCTGAGCCAATGGGGCATGTGCTGCATCCTTCAGTGGAGTAGTAGTCATGGAGGCCTCGTTAAGGCAAGGGAATGTTTGTTCCCTTACCTCAGAGCTGCATTGCCCTAGAAAGGTGGTTAGAATTGCACCCTTAATCATGTCATGGTTGACACTGGATGGATCAGTGGTCAGGTTCAGAATAAGGAGGCTTCAAATGTGTGCAATATTTGTACCAGAACCATGTAAGTCAGTGCTAAGAGGCTGCCTTTCCACTGAGACCAGCATGCAATTCTTGGAGACTTTGTCAGAAAGACTCCTATTATAGTCTTAATAATAATCTGAAAAGATATGCCAGAGTTGGGACATGAAATTGCAGTGTGCCTTGCATTTGTTTTGTGGGGGGTTGGTCCTGCAAATTGCTTCTATTGTGTCAGCTGATCTTCCTCTCCCAGCTTACTAAACACTCACATGATAAGTTGCCAAAACCTTTATTCTATGTGTCACACTGTCAGACATATTTTGGACTAATATTTTGTAATTATGCTGACAACATTCAGAGTGCACAAAATATGCATTGTGAGCAACTTCAGTACAAATTGTTTTTTGGTTGCTTTTGTAGAATCCCTGAGAATCGTTAGAAACAGCCCAGGTATTCTGGAATATAATGGACAGGATGGCATTTTTGACATTAAATACATATGACCTGATGCTGCTTTAGATCAGATCATTTTAATGGAATCTTGTAGCTGGTTTTCAAAGTCTCTGGTCTTTCCCAGCCTTGCTACCAGAGATACTTCAATTGTAGTAACTGGATTTTGAACCTAAAACCTTTGTCATGCAGAAAATGGTTTTATGTTATGTGGGCAACATTTAGTTTTATTTGATTCATGACATGCAGCAGACAAGCATCTAAACATGTGTACCTAGGTGTCTGCCTGGAAAGCAAAGGGCCAGACCAGTAGCATGTCTGTTTTACAGGACTCATGGCCAGAGGCTAGTGATCCAGTGGCCAGGAAGGCCATGCTTTTCATTTGATCATCTAGTCATCAAGGATGGAAACTCGAGTCAGGTGACTCAAGTACAAGTTACGAAAACATGGTTTTTGCTGATTCATGTATACTCATGTCGTGCGTGTCAACTCGGGCACTGACCCAAGACTCAGGTAACTGACTCAGAAATGAGTCATCAGTATGAGAAACTCGAGTCACAAAGACACACATATTTTTTTCCTGTTAGTCTGGATGTGTGTGCCGCAATCTGGAAGATCGTGTGTGGCAATCTGGAAGGAACCATTCAAACTATAAGCAATGGCTCCAGAGGACAGTTAGAACAGCTGAAAAAATAATTAGAACTGGCCTGCCCTCAATAGAGGAGTTATATACTGCTTGGGTTAGAAAGCGAGCAGTGAGTATTGCTGCTGACCCTCTACACCCTGGTCATAATTTGTTTGATCCTCTTCCTTCTGGTCGCCGGTATAGGATTCCGTATACCAAAACATCTAGACACAAAAATAGTTTCTATCCTAGCGCCATTAAATTGCTGAATTTATAATCATGCTGAGGTGTTTGGAGTATATATTGAGACAGTGTTTTATCTCGAATAATGCCCTTACTTGTTTTTTGTGTATTTATTGTTTATTATGTATGTGTAGCATTATGTATGTATGTAGCCAGAAGCCGAATCAAATTCCGAGTGTGGTTTTCATACTTGGCCAATAAAATTATTCAATTCAATTCAATTCAAATTATTCAAACTAGTGTGAGTGGCAGTTTCATAATGTTTTTTAGCCAGGCACAGGGACTGTCGGGTGAGGGGAGGAGAAGGGTTACTTACCATTTTCGTTTTGGGTAACTAGCTGCATCGATCACAAGGCTCAGGGAGAAGTAACATGAGACAGATGGTCATTCTAAAAAGTGGGTCCCAGTGCTAAAAGGTATGAGAACCACTGTTTATACTATTTCTCTGGTCAGTATTTGCCCCACTGAAGTGTTGCCAAGCTGTGCTTCTGGATTCTTAGTCGGTTTTGACTGAAAAAGATCGGGATCCCTGGACAAATACTATTATTATTTTTTAAGTAGCATGTCTGATCTAAATTCCTTTACCGTGGAGTGAGGGAATGTGTACGCATGTCATACTCTGTGTAATGATGCCAAGGAATGCAGGCAAATTAAAAGAGTGAGGAGGTGGTTCTGGTGGGAAGACTTCCTCCTGTTAGACAAAACAAGCGGAAACGGAGCCCACGCACCACAGTGCTCTCCGTTTCGGTAGTAAATAAATGTTCTGCAATAATAGCCTGAGGCCGAGCAAGTTTGAGCCCGGGAAGAAGAGCAGTGGGTGTATGAATGGATTAAATACTGTTTTTGTTTACTTGAATAATCAAAGGAGATTATAATGAGACAGAAAGAGAGAATTTCTATGATGAAATCTGTGAAAAGGATGGGATGGGAAAGGCACGGCAATGTAAAAGAAGTTGCCCTTTGCCAAGTCAGACTAGGAGTCCATCTAACCACTTACTGCCAGTTGCTCTTGAAGATACAATCAGCACTATTCAAGACCTTTTTAAGGGCCCAATCCTATCTGGCCTCTGTTGGTGCTGGTAGAATTTTTACCAGTATCCAGAAAGCAGGCATGTGGGTAACATATGGAATAACTAGACTTGGTTCTTACAAGATTGTTTTGAATCCAATTCAGGGACTAATATGGAACCACAGAATACAGCAGTGCCCCAGTATCCACTGATTCGGGATCCATAGTTTCAGGGGCTTTTTTGCTGCAACTTATTGCTGCATTCTCAGGAAAGCAGCAGGCTCTGGCATCACAATGATGTCACTTCCGGCCATGACATCACTTCTGGTGGATCCCAGACAGATTGTCATTTTGAAAAGTGGGTCCCGGTGCTAAAAGGTTTGAGAACCACTATGATAGGAGCTAGGAACAGCAGAGAAACAGAAGGGAAAAAATCTTTTTCTTAAAACAGGGACATTGAAAAACTTGTTGGAAGCTACAAATAGGAATAGCAGGAGAACAAAGGGGGGAAATCCTTTTTTTTTTAAAACAAGAGCTAAATTTAAAAGCATTGTCGCAAAAAAAAAACAAAAACCCCCAAAAAACAGCCAGTGGAACACAGATAAAGAAGGAAGCAACCTGACCTCCTGGCTAGGCAGTTTCACATTCTGAACGCCACAACAGAAAATGGCCCTGCTTACAAACAATCCTTATTTCATGGCATTTGATTTATAATGCATATCCCGCTTTTATTTCCCAAAGGAAGTCTGTAGTCACTAGCACTGTAGGCAGTTGCCAGCAGTTTCATAGTATGAAACTAGTTTCAAAAGCAAATCATGTACATATCAACTCCAGACTCCCCTCTAGTCCCCCCACCCCAGAATCGGGAATCAGTTTGGGAGCGTGGGAATGGAGTGACCTGGAAGAATGGGGCCTGCAGATCAAATTGCGGGAACCCAGCACTGCATCAAAAGCCCTTATTATCCTGGCGAGGAAGACCACTGAGCATTTCTTCTGGCCGCTTAAGTAGTCTGTTTTAGGGTGGGGATGGAAGCGGGGAAGTCGTTTTAAGGTCACCTTTTTAAAGAGAAGAACTGCTGATCGCTTAAAAACAGACTGTGCTGTATGGAAATTCCAAGCGTGCTGGACACCTGCATTGCATAAACTTAATCTATTGCAAGGATAGACTGCAGAGAAGGGTCTCTTAAGGCCACAATGCTGGGAGGGGAAAAAAAGAGCAGTAGAACATTTGGCACAGATTTAGTGCTTTAATACTGTCCTCACTAGCGAACGTGCATTTGCCTGGACACTGGTATTGCCAGTTTTGTAAGCATTTCAGGAGATATTTGATAACAAGCTATTAGCTGTCTCAGACATGGGGTCAAGAACTATCCCAGACGAACAAGGAAAGAGTTACTTAGGGATCTGGTCCCAAGTTGTGGTGAAGAGCCCAGATTTTCCATTTTGCCTTCTTTCCCCAATTTTCTGACCCCTCCTAATAATAATAAAAAAGCTGCTATGATACCCTGCTGCAGTAGCCATTATCATGAGATGCCACGTGAGAGTCTTTGAAAAGAAGGGAACAGATCAGAAGAGGAAGTGTAGAAGAGAGGGTTGGCACTCTAGCCTACCACTCTTGTCTCCTCCACATATATTCATCTACTCCACCCCCTTTTCCTTTTCCAGTCCCAGGAATGGGTAGAGGAGAATGGTTTAGAAAGATGGGCAGGCCCTCACCAATTTGCTGCCTGAGGCACTTTCTTCAGTCTGCCTCATGATGGGTTGGCCCTGTTGATCCCTTGTATTGATCCCTGATCATCTTTCTTTCAAGACTTTGTGCAGAAATGGCCAAGAAGGAAGCAAATTCACTTGCACTGCTCCTTCTTCTGGCATGTGCATAAGGGCTCCATCACGATACTGTTCTGTGGTGGACATTCATATGGTTCAGGTCAAATGAACATCTGAATGCTGTATGTGCACATGGGAATTGAACTTTCATTATACTCAAAGTCCAAGTCCTTATGGAAGTCTGACCTCACGCAGCAGCAGAGCAGGACAAAATCATTGCAGGGCTCACTCCCCCATCTGCTGTTCTGAATAGACAGGCTTGCCAGAAGTACACTGTAGTTGCCCAACAGTTGTCATTGGGCTGAGCTATCCATTCAGGCCACATCAGGACCTAAGAGTCCAAACCACAGCTGGCTGTACATCATGATTGCAGTAGCCAGCAGTAAATTAATTTGGTAATGGGGTCTGAAGGATACCACAAAGGGAGCAATTTCATTTCTTCTCACATTCCATTTACATTCCATTCCATTCCATCCATTTTTTTCCCCTTTTGCTGCCCCTATCAGAATGCCCCAGAAGCTGGAGTTTCTCTGTGTCTGTCTCCTCCATGCATACACGTCTGGGTAGGCAGTATAAAAGTCAGAGAGAAGAGAAGAGACTGTGTTTGACAAAATGTTCCCTTTTCTCTTGGAAAAGCCTCTACAACCACCTCTTTATCAAGGAACTGCAGGAAGGTAATGGATCTCTCCAGTGTTCTGACAGCATCACCAGACCATTCCTCTCCCTCTGCCCTTACTTCCATTTCAGGGCTGGCTCTAGGAGGGACAGGGCCCAATGTAGAGCATTCCTGCGGGGGCCCCCACTCCACCTGCGGGGCCCCCACTCACCAAGAAAAGGCATTATGACATCATCACGAACTGCTTCCAGGAGGCCAATTTGGGGCTGTTAGGAGGTGGGAGGTGGGAGGGCCCATGGCAAAGGTACTGTGCTCACCCCAGTGACTTACAGCCCATAAGATCCCAGCTGCAGCAGCAGGCGACCTGCTTGCTGTGCTGGTGCAGGGACCCCCAAAGTGCAGGGCCGAATGTGACGACATTGGTCACATTGGCTTAAGGCCGGCCCTATTCCATTTGCATGGTTCAGAACTCTGAGCTCATGATGTGAAGCTAGGCCATGCTGCAGAATTCAGATGCAGCAACAGAATGGGCCGCACCACTGCAGATTCCAGGTTGGAGAGTTTCTGAATGTGCTCTTCTCTGCAAACTACATCCAGAAGAGGTAGTCATTTCAGTCTGTTGCAGCAAAAAATGCAGGTGGTCTTGTAGCAACTTAAATACTAGCCAATGTATTTCAGCATCAGTTTGTGGACTGCAGTGAAGTGGGTAGACGTTTATGCTGAATTAGCACACAGAAAACGTGCACAGCAAGGAGAGAGATTCTAGGCCAGCTCTCTCCCTGTTGTGCTAGTTTTCTGTTTGAGGGAGATGTTCCCATATAATAGGGGAGCATGGCAAAAATGTGATCATCCCACCCACATCCTAGTCTCTAGCTTAGGTAGAGACTATTCTCACACTTCAGAACCCTTCCACATAATTCTCACCTCATTCTGTTGCTTGTATAGACTCATCCAGTGGTGTCATTCAAATGATTTAGGAACAGGAACTCACTTTTGATTGGCACTTGTCGGGAACCCGGAACCAGCCACGGAGCCCGTTAGGATCCGTTCTGGTCTGTTCCCCCTGAATGACATCACTGCCTTTAACCCTCTGAGTGTCGGCTAACCAAGAAGAAAAGCTCTTTGCAGAGGAATTGGGAGGGGGGAGGAGGGAGAGTGAAGTGGGCGGAGTCAGCCCTAATTTTAACTAGTGGAACTGAGTTCCCCCGCGTTCTCCCTGCATGACATCACTGGACTCACCCAAATATCACATAGGCTTAGCTGGAGATCTCCAATCTAGGAGATGTGGCAATGACCAGACCTATCATGCCACATTCTGGGGCCAGTCAGCGGTGTTATGCTGCTGGAACGCTGGGCGGGACATCCGGGTGATTGACAGCCCGCCCATCGCGTTCTGGAGCGTTACGCTGTTTGCGTAACCAATTACGCCGCTTGCGTACGTTACGCAAATGGCGTAACGCTCCGGAACGCGACAGGCGGGCTGTCAATCACCCGGATGTCCCGCCCAGCATTCCAGCAGCATAACACCACTGGGGCCAGGGGCAGCAGTGGCTAAATTCCAAATGACAATTTTGCCCCAAGTGGTAACTTCAAATGACATGGTATAGTCATTTGCTAAGACTATAGCAAAGCAGTCACAACTCTGCCGCTTTGCAGATTTCTGAGAAACTGCATAAGTGACCTAAAAAAAATTCTGCTATTTGGCAGGAGAATACAGACAACTACCATAATACATATCATCCTCTCCAAACCAGCTGTGTCCTCAGTTGGGTTCATTTAGGTGGTAATAATAGCAGTAATGCTCTGGTTGTTAACTGCCAGCCAAGTGAAGAGAAATAACAAGGTTAATTCCTATCTGGTGTCAGGAGATCTTGTTTGTAAATCACTGTATCAGTCAGGGTTGCTCTTAGAAAACTGTTTCTTTTTTCTTTCAAACATTGCCTCTGATCTCAAATATAGCATTGTAATGACTTTTTGTTTTCTCCTCCCCTTTTTACCAACATTCCAATAAATCTCTTCCTTGTTTTTGAGCAAAAATCTGAGGAAAGAGCAATTTTCCTTCTGTCACAATCCTATGGGTCCTTTACAGTGGTGAAACTGGTGCTCCATTGTCATAAAAGCCACAGTGGCACCATAAATAGCGTGCTGCTGCTGAGTGTGGTGGAGCCAATGGTGCAAACCATCAGCAGCTCCACGGGCTCACCTCTAACGGACCTGGCCCATGCCAGAACAGGTAAGGTGGTTTAGAGTGCAGGCTATGGGCATTCGGGAGAGGTTTGGGTGAGGAGGAAGGAGACAAGGAGGTGATTTGGAGGTTGGAAGAGGTGGATCTCAGTGGCAAAAAGCATGAGATCATGTCCCAAATTTTTCAGAATGACCCGCTCCTTCGTCTCCTCGGATCCATGCCAGCAAATTAGCTGGCGTGGGTCTGAGGAACCCATAAGCAATCAGATGGGCTGCCAGGAGGAGGCAAAACCATTTCCTCTTGCTTGCTTCCTGATGGACAACCCCCCTCAAATCATAGCATGCAGCTCCATTGGCAAGGCAGCAATCTATGGACTGCTATGGGACAGGTTTGGGCCACTTACGTCTTTTTCAGTCTTACTAACCATTGCTGCATACAGAGGCTGGAGAGAGAGAGAGAGAGAGAGAGAGAGAGAGAGAGAGAGAGAGAG
>JAJKFI010000010.1:2108027-2132420 GCA_029204185.1 Lerista edwardsae
GAGAGAGAGAGAGAGAGAGAGAGAGAGAGAGAGAGAGAGAGAGAGTGCATGCGCGCACAAATGCAGCATGTATAATAGGAAAAGAAGCTAAATGGGGCATCAGTGTATAAACTCTCCCCTATCTGCTACCCTCAACTAAGAGTACTTACAACATGGCTTTAAACTCCTGATGCTGGAGGTAGTCAGTACTGGATCATAGATGACAGAGCATGTGGGATGACCCCAGTGTAGAGGGAAGGTCAGCCTCACAAAGGTGAGCCTGGGCATCTTCCCCCTGGCGCTCTAGTGAGATCACCACAAAGCACAAAATACGGTAGCTGACATATATAAGCCCTCAGCAGCCCCCATAGCAGGCCACCCTTTACGGCTGATTTTTTGGGTAATTATATCTTACATTGCATTTTAAATTAAAATTCATAGCAGAAAATACTATATTCTAATGCCTTGGAAAATTTTAATTTTCCACGACAGTGTAATTCACATAAATGAGGAGACTGCAGTTGAAAAATAAAAGTAATTCTGAAAGGAATGTTCCAATTAAGTCATGTATTTAAATGTAATGAGAAATTATCCCAGCTATCCACATATTTCTCTGTTTTCTACCCTCACTGAGGGCGCAATCCTAACCAACTTTCTAGCACCAGGGTAAGGGCAATGCAGCTCTCCGGTAAGGGGACAAACATTCCCTTACCTTGAGGAGGCCTCCATGTCTACTGTTCCATTCCAGAATGCAGAACATGCCCCATTGGCACAGCAATGTCAGTGCTGGGAAGTTGGTTAGGATTGTGCCCTGAATCTGATCAAATGAGTCTATTTAACCATATATGATACATCAGCCATAGTGTTTATAAGTGCTCTCCAATTATTTGAGCCTCCAGGGACTTCTTTTGCATACAAGCTTGTCACAATTAAACTATAAATTAGTTCTAGATAATCTTTGCCTTCATGACCTTTTATAACAACATAAGAAGAGCCTTGCTAGATTGGGCCAAGGGCCAATCTATTCCAGCATCTTGTATCACAGTGGCCCACCAGATGCCTCAGGGAGCACATGAGACAATAAGATAGCTGAATCCTGTTGCCACTCCCTTGCTTCTGGAATTATGTGTATCGGAACAAGAAAATGAATGGATTAAGAGGTAACACCATTCCAGAGATATCTCAAATTGTTTGTACCAAGTGCTAGAGTGCCTGTTAGGTTGAAATCAAAAGAAAGAAGTTTCTCATTTTTCAAACAAGGAAGGGGATTTGCTCACACAAAGATGAGCTTTGTGACTGGCTCCTCAAGTCAAACAGTCTTCTTGAAGCCGTTCAGCACTGAAAAGGAGAACAATAAGGAGTTAAAAGGATAAGTTAGCTTTACAGTTGACTTTTGTGGAAAGGTCAGGCAGAGTCACACTGATGACAGAAACATCTAGAAGGAGAAACGAAGGCTGCTCAAGGGCTGCATAAAGCAGCACCCTGTGGCAAAGATAACAGAAGAAGTACTCAAACCTCTGTAGCAAAGTGGAAATGTTGCCATCAGAGCCATTGGCACGTGTATGTTCTTTGTCAAATGAGGTTCTGAATTTCAGGTGACATGTTGGTTTTTAAAAATTCTGGGTTTTTTTTTCACAGGTTCCAGAATCTTCATCAGTTTCAAAAGGCCTTTGCTGTTAGTGATCTGCTTTGACCATTCACCTTCTGACATTCACCTTCTGACCAACCTCATGGGCATGGACCCTCCTTCAGAAAATTCAGAGCATTTTCTTTTATTTGGGGGGGGACAGTTTATCCAAACTGCCCCTTTATGCATGCGGATAAGGCTGCTAGGTCTATAAATGTGCATACAGGGTCAGTTGGGATAACTCAAACACCCCTTTTCAAGAAAATGCCCCCAATTCCTCTGGGCGTGAGGGCTGGGTCCAGAATGTGTGCACGCATGCATTTTACCATGTGGGGCTGGTCTGACATTAAAATCTCATCCCAATTGGTCCACCATTTTCAAACTTTTATAAACTACGTTTTGAAGTGGTGGCAAGGCGTGCGCTGATTGTGTGTTCTGTTTTTCAACAGGTTCCAGAATCTTCTTTGGTCTAGAAAAGCGTTTGTGGACAGTGTTAAAGTCTACAACCAGAGCTACATCTACATGCCAGCCTTCTCCATGAAAGCAGGGACGGAGCCATCCCTTCGAGTCTACTATACCCTCGTGGACTTCGGCGCCAAGCAAACAGTGATCTTTGCCAACCCGAACTTCCTGCGTGACATTGGAAAGTTCTGGAAGAGCAAAGGAATCCACGGCAAGCGACTGTCAACGGGCCTCTTCCTAGTCAGCGCAGCACTAGGTTTGTGTGAAGAAGTCACGATATACGGCTTCTGGCCGTTTTCAATGAACCTGCATGGAAAGTTTATCAGTCACCATTACTATGATAATGTCTTGCCGGATTCCTGGTTCCATGCTATGCCGGAGGAATTCTTGCAGCTGTGGTTCCTTCACAAAAGTGGCATCTTACGGATGCAGCTGGAACGCTGTGAGGACCCTCTATTTCACCCAGTTGCTTGAGAACCTCAGGGACACTCTGGGGGAACTTGCTTGATCCACATGTGAAAGAAATGAACAAACTTGAAAAGGGGGGAAAACCCCACCTGTAATGGATATGCATGGACCGCTACAATAATAATTGCTCCATTGATAACTCGAAGGTAAACGGAGGAAGCAGATTCTTTATGCGTAGGGTTCTGTGGGGTCCTTGGTGTATTGTACTCAGCAAAATGGCAGCAATCGACTGGACATTGTCAAGGCTGTAATTCGAGGGCATTAAGGGGCTGAAGAAGGGTAGGATTATAAAGGGCTTTTAATGACAATGCGGAATCCTTCATGTTGCTCAGATATCAGACTGATACCTATATAACTGGGTATACATTTCTTTCTTTCTTTTTTGTTTGTTTCCAAAGCTGGATCTTGAAAGGTGCCTGGTGTTACCCATTCCCGTTTCCCCCAAGGGGTGTTGCAAAAGTACTGGAATGGTGCCAATTTTTCCTCCCTTTTTTTTAAAAAAATAACAGAGATCTCCTTTCAATAGCGGTATTCTACAGTGGTATTCTTATAGCACAAACTGGAAAACTTTTTTTTAAAGAAACTGAATGTTTTTTAGGGGAAAAAAAGAAGAAATATTTATTTTTTAAAGTTGCCCATTTTTTCCACATAGGCCTATTGCTGTAGAATACGGTTGCGGTTTGGTACTCCAAGTTTTATCCTAGTCCTAAAGTTAACCCCATTGAATCCTGCAATGCAGAACGAGGCATTGTTCTGAGCTGGCCTCCTAAGTTCAAAACACAAGGAACTTGCTCCAGGATCAACAAGAGTCAGTCTCTTGGGTAGGCCTTGGGCACTCAGCCCTGATTTTTGTAGTGGCTAACTTGAACTCATTTTGTGATGTCTGAAAGTAGTATAGTACTGTGTTTGCAAAAGAGACCACATTCCGCATTCCCTCACGCATTCCAGAGCTCACCATGAAGGTCATGCCATGCAGTCAAAAAGATCTTCAGGCTTTGAGGAGGGGTCGTAGCTCAGTGGTGGTACATGTGCTTTGCATGCAAATAGCCCCAGGTTCCACCACTAGCATCCCCAGTGCAAAGGTTCTCCAACATCATCTGGGAAGACTTCATTGCTTGATGAGACCTGCTGGCAGCCAGTAGATAATATGGGCTGGATAGACTGATTTGAAATCAGGCAGCTTCATATTATAAACTTCACTCTGGCTTGGTTTTAAAAATGCTCCGGATCCCATACTGGCACCATATGATTAGGTATATGTGCTCACACACCGTGTACATGTTCTGGCTCTTCCCATTCCCTTTCTGGTTAGGTCTCATGTGAGAACCAACCTGGAAATGCAAATGTGAGAACCAACCTGGAAGGGGAGGGGAGGAATGAGAACTTCAAGAGCACACATCCCTAATCATGTCTGGCTGATTTGGGACCTGGAGTATCATCTGAACTAACTCTTTGTAATTCTGAGTCAATAATCCAGATCTTTCTGATCTTCAGCCCGTCTCATAGTTAACTCTACTGTAACCAATATCATCTCCCCAAAAACAATGCTTTACAAATTTGATTTAAAGCTGTGGTTATGAACTGTATAGAGCTTCTCTGAAAAGTTATAGGCCAAGGTTGACCATTTCCTACTTGCAAAGGCATGCTTAAGCACCAATGCACACACAGCCACAAGTATTGTCATCTGTGCAATTCCAGTGGGGAAGTCCAGTGTAAAAGTGCTGTTCATATCAGTGAAGCTTGTGCAGGAGAAGTTCTTAAGTCGATTGTGCACACTGGGAGGAACCACAACAAGGATCCAGCTGCCTGAGATGACCCCTAGCATGACCCAAGGATTAGAAAATGCTAAGGGAAATTCTTCTCTAGTTTTTCTTTTGCACTCATACATGTGCTGACTATTCACTCGATATTTATCTGTACTTAACATCCAACAATATTTTATTTCGAATTTGATATATGGCAATATTTTATAGCAGGCAAGCAGCCATGTTTAGTGTGTCTGAGAGCGCAATCCTAAACTGGAGTTAGGCCGGCATAAACTAAGACAGCAACGTTTGGCTAGCACAAGAGCCACCATAAAATGTGTTTGGACTACTCTCGGAGTCAGGGAGCATGGCTCACGTCTGTGTGCTGGCCTCTCTGACTCAGAGAGTGGTCCAAACATAATTTTGTGTGGGCCAAACTTTGCTGGCTTAGCTTATGCTAGCCTATCTTAGTTTAGGATTGCGTCATCGGTGTCCGAAAGTTGCTTTGATTTCACTTGAAAATCAAGTCGATATGAGAGACCAACAAATCTAAAGACCTCACAAATCTTGGGGTTAACATTTCAAGTTCTGATGATGAATGTGAATGTTTTCACGATCATAGGGAGAGCAGGGATAGGATTTTTCACCTTGCCTGGGGTTGCTGTGGCTTTTTGGAGAGTCTGGGGAGCCTGTGACCCCTTCTGCAGGCCCCCCAGTTGCTTGGAAACCTTGTAAAAAGTAAAAAAAAACCACTTCCAATTTTCAACCTGAATCAGGTAGTGTTGTTTTTTTACATGGAGTCTTTCTTGATTCCTTTCTTACCACCTCAGAATTCAGGGAGTGTCAGATACTTGGATGCTATCCTGCCCTCAAGAACGCACTATATATTTAAAATAGGATGTCAAAGAGAATGCTATGTTACAACCTTTTCCTACTGGCATGGTCGTGTCCTAGGGACATGGAGTATCTGATATGGAGGGATATTTAATCACATGATGCATCATCTGCATTCTAAGTGGTATAGTCCCAAAGGGATAGCCCCAAAGGGACTATACTACATTCTTTTTCTAAATGTGTAAATTGGCTGTCAGCAATCGTTTGTGCCTCTTTGTGTGGCCTTCCAGTCATATAAACCTAACAGCCAAACAGGCGAGTTCCACTTTTTGGTGTTCGGCTCTTCATACAAAATACACACGATCAACGATAAAGGGTGCATGTATTAGAACTCTAAAAAGATGAGAAACAATAGCTCACTCCTTTCCCACCTACCTCTTCCAAGGAACTCATGTCAGTCATCGTGCCCATTCCCTTTACATTTGCTGGAGAGTGAGTATATTTCTTACTCAAGAATGTGTGCTCAAGGGCAGACTATTAGATGGGAATTGTTCCTGAGTTAGCCAATGAATGAACCCAAAAGACAGCCGCACATGAAATGAAGGGAGCATTGAAGATGGCATTGCATATCGCTATTGTTTTGCTTAGATACACTGTGCCTGCAAGTGGAAACTTTGGACTAGTTTACATGATCTTGTCTGACTCAGTTTTGATGAACTGAAGTCAATCCGAGTTGATCCCAACAATTGATGGACAGATTGAGGATTTGCAAGCATATCCAAATCATGGATTATCATGGCTTCAAAGATCATGCTGAGCCCAGAGGTGGAACTGAGAATTGGAAAAAAAAAATCATATGACCTATATTCACCCCCATAGTGACATCAACCCCGGATGAATGGCCACTATATCACAAAAGGGTGAAAATAGTTGAGCTTCACACTTTGTGGTGTACAAGGGAGAACTGATGGAATGTTTGAGAACTGTACATATCTGAAAAGTGATTTTGATGAATGTAGATAGAAGCCAGGATGCCACAGAGTTGAACATGCTTTTCTGAACAATGGTCCAAAGTAGAAGCATTGTTAAGCTCAGAACATTCTTCTCCGAAGCTCAGAACATGCTTCTCCTTTCTTCCCAATTGAGAAGCTATATTTATATTGGAGTTGTTACTGCTCTTTCTTTCTGGATTGTCATCCTTGGTCTCTTTTGTTTAAATCATCTTTGACCCAAGGCATTGCTAAAAAAAAAACAGCTCTTGAGTGCTCTTAAAAATTACAGGGCAATGCAATATAAAGAATGAAATGTTGAAAGCTTATGTAATATCACCACTTGCTTTGCAATTATCAAATTGCGTAGGAATCTACATTTCATGGTAGCTGTGGGTTTCTCAGTGCCTGAAGGACTGTTTCCTTTTGGATTATTACTCAGACAGTGAGTGGCCCTCGAATCCTCATAAATAACTTTTCTCTCTCTCTCTCTGAAGAAATGTATAAGATATTGCATGGGAAGAGGAAGAATTGAGCTGAACATTTGCTTTTTGGCGTGGCTCTTGACTGGAATCTTAAGAACTGCATATGATGTAGCACGCATGCACTGAACATTTACAGGCAGTTCCAAAGATCAAGAGACTCTCCAGCATAGTGTTCAATAAGGAATAAGAGGTAGCTACAGGAAGGAAAAGTGTGCATTCCCATGCATGCATAGTGGCACCTAACATAGCTAGACAGGCCTCTTTGGGTCCCAGCTGTTATCTCTATTAGTTATTTGGAAAAGTTTGTATTCTAATTCTAAACAATGGATATTGTCAAAGCTGCAATGTCATAGCATTGACATCATGGAGCTTGCAGGAACCCTGTTGTTGATCAACAGAGGAGGGGGTTAATGTGTCCTCCAGGACCAAATAACATGGCAATTCTATCTTGTTATTTGCTTCTTGTCTTTACACTTGCCACATGAGAGTTCTGATCCAGAATTTTGTACTTGCTGCGATGCACCAGTGGAGCTCCTAAGTATGTAGTCTTTCCTATTTAGCTCAGTGGAAGCCAAGCTGAACACACAAAGGAGTATTGTTATGGATTGGCTCCCTCAATGAAATGAACGTGGACGCCATTCAAGCAAGAGAAACTCCAGTCCACAATTGCTAGATTGGAAGGAAGGGCATGAACTCATTCTTAGTGGGCCAATTCATGGCTTGATCAGTGCATGGGTGGGTGACCCTGGAATACAGGAATAGTCATGGTTTCCCTTATCCATGGTTCTCAGTGGGGCCCCCTGTGCATTCTAGAAGGGGACAGCCAGAAGCAGGAAGCAGGACTTATCCTTCCTATTAATGCTTGGTTATTCTCCTCCATCTAGTGTGCAGCCTGACTGCATGTTGCATTCCTGAGGGCACAATCCTCCCCTTGAGTTGGACCGGCATAGTTAAGCCAGCAAAGTTTGGCTGGCACAAGGGCCACCCTAAAGAGCCTTTGGACCACTCTTGGAGTCGGGGAGGATGGGGCACGTCTGTGTGCACGTCTCTCTGACTCCGAGAGTGGTCCAACCATACTTTACGATGGCCCTTGTGCCAGCCAAACTTTGCTGGCTTAATTATGCCAGCCTAACTCAAGGTTAGGATTGCACCCTCAGTTGACACCTATACATCCATGGATTCTTTATATTCCCAAGAATCCATAGATTGCCTCTGTGATCTACAAGCCAGCTTCCTGCCCTAAAACAGACTATCTTTTGCCTGAAACAGGTTGGACAAGACACCAGTTCATATTCATCCTGAAAATCCCCAAGTGGAACTTCAGCAAAATCTCACCTACACAGGTTGTTCTACTGCTGAATGGCTTAGATTTAAGAAAGCATCTCTCCCGCTATTTAACTTAAATCTGGGTGTTTTTTATTTAATTTAAGCCTGGTATTTTCTTTTAATTTTTTTTAACTGTACATAGCCATTTAAGAAAGCTTTAATGTAGTTTTTATGTAGTCTTCCATGGCTCGACATCATCTTTATTATGTTTACATCCCAACTACTTCCTGCCTAACTGAAAGCAGCACATGTGGGCTCCCACACAGTCACTCATCCATGCACTGGTCCCTCAAGCCTAGACATGCTTAGCATCAGGAAAATGACTGTATCGTGTACCCTCAGATCATGATTTGGCACCATAGGATTGAGTAGTATGAAGGCACACAAACACACACACCAGGTATCATCAGGCCATTCCATGCAGTCTTGTACATATATTGTAATTCAGATAAAATAGCACCAATATCTGGGATAAGGAGATTATATGCATGAATGCCTGGATTAATCTGATCCATCGTCAGCATAATGGACATTCAGATGTGTCTATGGGTGTTTGTTCGGATGCGTATGAGCTCCATGTGTACCCCAATATGCACTTCCACTCATTTCAAAGGAGAGGGAGCTCTTAGCATGTGTCAGGCTTCCTGCCATTGAAGTGAATGGAGGAGCCCTTGCAAGCTGAGGAGTTCCACATGTGCATTGGAGCTTCTGTGCGTGCAAGGAATCTCTGGAGAAGGGCATGGGATTGTTTAAAACAACCATAAAAAGCCTGCTAGAATTGCATGCTAGAATTTAAATAAATAAGTGGTGACTGGTTAGTCTACCTAAAAGGATACGAAACGTGTGGTGAGAACATATGCTGAGCCCATGTATTGTCAGTGCGCACATATCTCTGGGTTGGTTTCATAATGTTTGGATCTACTTGATCTTTGTTGAATGAGGGCACATCTGTCAGTGGGTCCCAGGATGAAGCTTCCAAAAGAGCAGGCGCCCGGGGCCGCTTCAACAATATCATGAATAATAATGATTCTTTGATAGAGCGCATTTAGGGTGCAAAACTTTGTTTTACAACCCAATGCCACTGAAAGGCAGTGCTAGCGGAATGGGTGTTCCCCCTGCACGGGCACTGCAAAAGCACCATGAAGTGCTTTTGCATATGGTTTTGCAGCAGCTTGGGGAGGAGCCTTCCTGCATGTGCAAGGAGAGTGACGGAGGCCTACCAGAACAGGTAAGCCTGGCACAGGGGATGGAACAGGGCAGGAGAGGGGTGGGAGGGGTTGGATGGGGCAGGGGGAGGATGGAACAGGGAGGAGACAAGGTTGGGGGTGGGATTGGTAGCAGTGGTGCACTCTGAATCCTGGGCACTTTTCCCAGGCTTGATCCACCTGCATGGATCAGCGATATCGCTGGTGCACGTCCACATTGACCCATTGTTGCTGCTGGGACTTACTCCCTTACACCAAGGAGACCTCCAGCAGCCAAAAGCCCCCCACAGGATGCAGCATAGCCAGTCCCCACATGGGAATTTAGGTTGGCTTGGGCTGTTAGTCATCCATGAGGTGAATCTCACTCTCATTTTATGGGTGGGGGACCAAGAATAAAAGTGGATCAGTTGCCTTAAATTGCCCCGTGACTTCAGGGCTGAACATGGATTTTAATTAGGTGTTGCAAAATCATCTGATTTGACTCTTTTTCCCACCAATTTGGGGCCAGTCTAAATATTAGGGTCAACCCCATGCTTGGTGAAGACACACTGATCCCCTCTGCCTGTAGGGAGGGGTAGGGGGATTGCGTCTTGCCTGGTTTCCTTCTAGCGTTGGTGCTGGCTGGGGAAAAATGGTGGCAGCACATGCCCAAAAACATGTACTTGCCCCTTAATGTCCAGTTTGGCCCTGAATTGCAGTTGACTCAATCTGAGTCAACTAACCAGCCCTCATCCAACCACATCCTTCTCTGATTCAGCCAGCGTGCAGCAGGATTGCGTTCCCTAGCCATGCCGCCATGTTCATGTGTCTGTCAGCTGGTGCCTGCAGATTCAGCATTTGTCATCACAGAGCAGCACTGAACGCAGAAAGGGTTTTTCTTCATGATTTGGAAAGCCATAGTCAGCACCTCCCAAACCAGATAAGACGCTATACTGAAAAGTGCAGACTTCTGGAGGGCTTGGCCAGGGAGTATGTTGGCATGGTGGCATAGCTGGGCAGCACTATCCCCCTGCAGAAGTCACTTGGCTGGACCTGGGGAAAGTTTGGATTGAAGAATAATACTGCATTTTATTGATGCATATGACTGCATCATTGATGCACGCATACTACTGATGTGGAGCCCACTGAGAAGGGGGATTCACGGTAAGTACAAATCTCCCCGCTTCATCGTGAATGTGCGAATCAGTCCTTAAACTAGGAGATTAGGAAGTGACTATGAGACCTATTTTCAGTTGATCTAAACGTAACCAAATAAAAATAATCTCTCTTTTTAAAAAAGTAAAATGTTCCAGCACATTCCTTTGCTATCTACTTTAGAAGTGGTGGACTAGGAATTTTGAGGGCCAAAAAATAGATATTAGAATGTTCTAATAATGTGATTACATATCTAGAATGTGTTACCTCTGTCAGGTTTAACAAGATTTGATCAATAAATCTGGTTTAATGCTCTTTAATTGTAGTATGGTGTGTTTGTTTATTTCCCCCATCCTAGTGGGGTTAAACTGATGGCATGGATAGTCAGCACTAAAGGATTTCAAATCAAAACAAGCACAATAAATGAATTGTTAGTGCAAGGTATAACTATTTTGAAAGTACTCCTTTGGGCTGCAATCTTATACACACTTTCCTGGGAGTAAGCCCCATTGAGCACAATGAGACTTACGTCTGAGTAGACATGCATAGGATTGTGCTCTGGGAGTGGCCTTGTTTGGGCTGGGGGAGGTGTAATAATTAGGTGTGGCTTGAGACCATCTGCTGAATTTTGCAAATGGTACAATAGACATGAGACTGCCTCCAAATTCCTTGCTTTTCCTACTGTTTCTTACTGTTGTAGAGAGGCCAGCAGTCTGAGGATTAGATTTCAGGTTGCTCTGAGTCAAATGACCCCTTTGCCCTGGCTTGCTGAAGAATGGAATGCAGAAGCATTTAATCACGTCTGCACTCCATTTTGTAGCAAGCCAGGGCAAAGGGAGGGGGTTGTTCAGCTTAGAGCGATTTTCAAGGGTGCATTTTTTCCCCTTCTCCAGGGATCGGCACAGTCCTCATTGGCAGTGGCCATTCACATTGAGTCAAATCTGAGGATAAAAGAAAATACATATATCAGTGGATAACAAGGTTGGACTTGTATATTGAGACAAGATGAGCCCTGGTTTGGTCTGTGCTCTTTATTATAATGAGCATAATGGTTCAGCGGGCCCTGCTCATGAGCCTTCTAGTAAAGAATATTCAGGCTGTAGCAGTGAAGGAGACATTCAGTGGGACTTGACGCTTATGAATGAAAAACGCAAGTGCTTTCACTCACCAACAGCATAAAAACTGTGAGAGGTCTTCAAGGCCTGAGCACGCCAAACATGTCATGAAACATTAATGGGCCCATGACGCAATCGTCATTCGACAAGGAAAGTCAGACATTGTGGCTTGGACTTTTTCCGATAGGCAACAGATCAGTAACCTCTTGGGGAGGAAGCAGATTGGCATTGTCAGCAGGTTTGGCTGCTTCTTTGAGTAATGAAGTCTGTTTGTCAATTAAAATGTATTTTTAGACACAATGCTCCCCAAGAATCTCCTTCAGCGGGAATGTTTTCTCCCTCAGATTGCTGATGTAAAAACAGCTTTAAGAAACAAAGAGCCTCTTTGGAAATTTTACTATGGCCAGCGCTTTGCTTGATGGGTGCTGTCAAGGATGCCTTGACAAGTTGAACAAGGTTCTTCGTGGACCATAGACCCGACCAAGGAGTTGCTGGGGATTGTCCCCAGGCTAAAGCAAGGAATGCAACACTGATCTCTGAATTGGCTGGCAGTTCACCCCTAATTCCAAGGTCTGCAGGCAAATGTTCTGGAGAGGAGAAGTATTCATTCTCTCTCTTCCTTCCTACTTCTTTAGTAGAAGCCTGATCACTTAATAAAAACATCCTGTTTCTAAAACAAGAGATGGATGTTTTTACCATGTATGCAGTAAAGAACACAATTTAAAACAAATTGATAGAGCAAAGTGAAACATGTTGGGGGGGGGGAGGAAAGGCCTATAGCATTGACAAAGTGTCTGTCTTCTGTGTATGCAGGGAATGTATATTCTGCCCAGTGGCGTTTCTACAGGAATGGCAAAGCTCTAAGTTTTGCAAGAAGCCTTACCTTGCAGTGGAAATCACTCCTCCCCTGCACCGTTTTAGCCAATCTTGGCGTTGCTTACTGGCTACAGCAGCAAGGGAGAGGAGGGATTTACATGACAGGGTAAGGCTTCTTGCAAAACTTAGAGCTTTGCCATCCCTGTAGAAACGCCTCTGATTCTGCCTTTCCAATCAGAAGGAAGCTAAAGGGGGCTCCCTAGAATAAAACTATGGAGAAAAAAACTATAGCACAAAAACACAAATGATGCAAAGGAAGTGTGAAAGATCTGTGAAACAAAAAAGAACAAATGCCCTTTGGTTCGCTACCTGGAATGGCCCCAACGGTGAGTGGGAGGGGCTGTTTACACCTTGCATTGCTGCACCTGCAGTACTTACCATTTTGCCTTCCCACCAGTTGCAGTCCTACCATTAAGGTGGGGGCAATTACCCTGGGCATAGCACTGGTGGAGTAGGAGGAGGGTGGCAGCAAGGTGGCTTTCCCATTGGCGAGGCAAGCGGTATTTGCCCACCCACTTTCCCTTGGCTCTGTATGGCTTCAAAATGGAGCCTGGCATGGCAGAGCAGGGCGAGGGGTGGGGAGCCGGGGGGGATAGTGCCCTGGTTGGCCCATTGACTGAGTCCACAACTGCTTCCCACTCTAGTTATGCTACTGCTCATGTATCCTGGGCCTGACAACAAGTGGTTACTTCTCAAGAGAGAGAGACCTACTCAGAATAATGCTAATAATAATAATAATAATAATAATAATAATAATAATAATAATAATAATAATAATAATAATACATTTTATTTATATACCGCCTTTCTTATCACTAGATTTCTCTAATGATTGAACTCAAGGCGGTTTACATAGGCAGACTTTCTCACAAACCCGAAGGTTTTTACAATTTACAGAATGTTCTATCTTCCAAGAACAACACTCCTACAGATCTTTCTTTCTGGATTTAGCCTTCTTTCTTTAGCCACCCGTCTGTCGTCTGCTGGCTGATGAGGCTTCCCTGCTGCCACCAGAGATGCAGCTGATTTCAGCACACTCCTCCTCCCACGAGGCAGCTGAAACTCAGCTTTTAATCAGCTGCAGTTTCCAAGGTCTGCTGCTCGCAGAGACTTCTGGCAGTCCCGAGCTCACGACCTTGTGATCTTCAGGTGTTATCTTCGGGCAAACGGAGGCATTAACCGTCTCGGCTAAATCTTCTGCCCTCTCGGCTAAATCTTTTTCTAAATCTCAGCTAAATCTTCTGAAGGAATAGTGCTTCCTTCCCATTCATTCCTCCCTTCTATTGCGTTATTGACTTAGGTCCAATCCTATTCAACTTACCAGTGCCGATTCAATCATGTCAATGGTGCATGTGCCGCATTCTGTGGTTGAGTGCAGCCATGGAGACCTCCTCATTTGTTTCCTTACCTTTAGGCTGCATTGCAGCTGCATCGTTGCTAGTAAGTTGGTTAGGGTGGGCCCTTAGTTGCCAATTATATTTATATTTATATGAGTTTCATTGGAACCCATTTTTTGCTCAAACTACAGTTTGTATGCAAACCAGGATTGCAAACCATAGTCCTAGCTCTTTACTCATTCCCATAACAAGCAAAATCTTAATCATGCAAAATGGTTAAAAAGCATTGCAGAAAAATTTATACAAAATAACAGACCGAAGGTAAATTTGCTCACTTTCCATAATTTATACCAGTTTCAGAATTCAGCTTTCCTTGGGGCTGAATAATAATTTTCTTAGCATGGAATACAAAGGCCTGATTATAGCTTGCTTACCTTTCTGCTTGCATCATGTTGTTTTGAGCCAGAGTTCTATTTCCAAGGAAAATGAATAACAAGTAACAACATCTTTGTCCTTGCTCATGAGATCATTGGCTTCTTCCTGGAAGGTGAAATAGAAAAGTAAATACTAGAATAGATGCTTAAATAGGAAACTGACAGCACAGTCCTATGCATGTATACTCAGAAGCCCGTCCCATTGACTTCAATAGGACTTACAAGCAATGTGTATGGGATGATGGCCTTCATGAGGAAACATGTTTTTGTTAGCATAAGGATCAGGGCTGGAGCACATTCAGAGCGCAATCCTAAATTAGGCCGTCACTGTTAGGTCAGCAAAGTTTGGCCAGCACAAGGGACACTGTAAAGTATATTTGGACCACTCTAGGAGTCAGAGAGGGCAGCACACCTACTGTATGTGCACCATCCTCCCTGACTTTGAGAGTGGTGTAATCTGTGACTTCAAGGGTGTAATCTGCTCCCATTAACCCTCTTGTGGCCCTCCCCAATCCTCCCGAGGCCAGCACAAACCTACCCCTTGCCATCGTGGATCCGGCAGGATCAGGCCGGTGCACAGCCTTCTGCCAACATGGCCTGCTCCTGAGTAATCACAGTTGTGCCTTACAGCACATTTGAGACAGCCCTGGGCCAGCATAAGGAACATGAACCAGCCCATCGAGCATTAGGATTGTGCTCTGAGTTGGCTGTTTCGAGTGTGATTTTCAAACATGCAGGCAGTGAAAAGGCAGAGGATTGATTTGGTGCCTATTGCCATCGCCATAGTCCTTAACTCTACATCAAGAGAGTACAATTCCTTACAGCTCTTTCTAGGACATTTGAGGGGCTCTACTCCTGTTTTCCCTGTTTCCTTCTTTTCAAGTGCTGGAAATAATGACTTCACCAGGCCCCACTTTTGATACTTCAGGTTTTTGGATCAACCCAACCTTTTCTTCTTATCAAGGATCCCCTAACGCCTAGAACATACCCTGCTGGACTTCCTATCAGTGTGAACCCCTAGAGGAGGAGAGAGGGGGAGCGGGTGCCACCTCACTGTAGGGTTCTGGGACTTAAAGCAGGGCATGAATAGTTTTGTGCAACATAGGTGATGAATTGGCAGGTAGTAGGAAGCCTCTGAATTAGCCAGTACTGGCAGAAATGCCTTTGGTTGGTCAACTCAGCAGAATTTTTTTTCCATGCTGCTTTTCATGCTATGGGCCAAATTCCAGCCCCAACAAGTGATTGGGATTCCTGGGTTGGAGAACAGGCATTCCAGGTCTACCTTTGGGTTTAGTTCAGCTTTTGCCTGCCCAGACCTTGCCCAGACCACAACCAGACCTGAGCTTGGACACTGGTCCTTGGTTTGAGGGCTGATCCCTAGTGCACACTTGCCTCCACCTTTCTTTCTAGGATCTTCATTTCCTCTGCCAGTGGTGAAAACTCTCTTTTCAAAAGTTGCCGTCTCTGGCATTTTGCCACTAATTCACCTTGTCGGATTGCACGTTTTCGCTGAGTGCTCTAACAATTCATCGTCATTGCTGCTCCTTATCAGCCATGCCAGGCACTCTCTGCTGTCAGTTATTCGATGGAAAGCAGGTTCCTAAAGGAGAAGCATTAGCAAAGCCAATTTGGCTTCTTTTTTTTCATTGTGACATATAGGGGAGGTGGAATGCCCTATAACAGTGGTTCTCAAACCTTTTAGCCCTGGGACATACTTTTTAAAATAGTATGGGACTTCTGGGACCCACCAGAAGTGATGCTATGGCCAGAAGTGCTGTCCTTGTCACTCCAGAGCCTGCTGATTTCCTGAGAATGCAGCAATAATTTGGGTTATTTATCAGCCATTTTCCAAGAGCAAAGTGAATCAGAAAGAAAAAAAGCCTATTTACAACCTTGACACAAGCAAAACAACCACACAGCCCTCCCGCTTGTGCAAATATAGGGGAAATCAGTTCAGGCAAAGAGAATTCCCCCCTCCCTTTCAAATTGGGATTAGTACATTAACAGTCCAATCCTATCTAACTCACCATGTGCCAATGCCAAAGAGGTGCACACTGCATCCTACAGGGGAGATTTGAGCCACAAAAGCATCCTTGACATAAAGGGAACATTTGCTCCTTTGCCCTGGGGTAAGCCTTTGCACCCTCTCTGGGTCTACTAGGACCTACATCAGCTATTTTGCTGGCACAAATCTGCATGTATCTGGAAAGGCAGATTGAGGTCAGAAAGGGGGGAGAGGATGTCGTTGGTGCTCTGCCGTTGATGCCACCCCTTCCTGGCCTGGATCCTCCCCTTCATCCTGCCCTGATCATTCCCCTAGTTTCTGTGCTCCTCAAACATGAAAGCCTAAAGTACAGGTCTTCTGGTTTCATTTACAGCACTCTTACTTTTCTTGTCGATGAAACTGAAAGTCCGGCACTTCGGGGTTTCAGGGCAGCCCATGAAAATCATGGAATGTTTTTTGTTTTCTTTTTGTAGCGCAGAGGCAGTGGAACCGAGGCTGCATCAGGCAGCATTCCAAGTCATACCGCCCTGTCCCCATTGACCACTGTAGCTATGCATGTGCCACTGAAACCATGCAGTGCACTGCCTATTCTTTCCTTCCTTAACCCAGCCTCCATTTACTTCCCCTTCCTCCATTGTCTCCCCTGTGCCCCTTGCAGCTGTGAGCCCCTTGCAGCAGGGACCTGCCATCTCACACTTTTGATGTTCATTGAAATAATACAGTGCTAACGTCAGCACTAATAAGCCCTTCGTGTTCTTTAAATGCTGCAGAATGAGTATCAACAAAGCACTGCTGGGGCTACACTTTTTGCCTCTTCCAACCCAAAGAAAGAGCACTATGGCAGAGAGCAGAGTATGGCATCACTCACTCCTGTTCCCAATGCTGAAGAAAATCATTTGTCTTTGTTCAGCACAAAACAGTCAGTTACAAACCTTTTTGTTTCTCTCTTGCTCTTCAGCACCATGGAAATATGCTTTCTTGCTCCAACAAAGGAAACAAGTTATCTAGATTATATTTTATTCACTTGTCATTTTCTAATCCTCCCTGTGCTCTTTTCGCAAATGGACAGATTGAATGCAACACTTAACATGCCAGTCTTTTCAGCACCAAGGAGAGCAACTAATTGTCTCCCTTGTTTTAGTCATGATTCTCCAGTTAATAACAGCACAACAGAACATTTGTCTTCCTTTGTGGCAGTGTTGCATTCCTTCCTCACATTCACTTTATCATCTCTTATCTTCCATTTGGTTTCCAGCATGTGACATCTTGCTGTTCCCCAAACACCCTCTGACAGTACATGGCGACATGTGGTAGAATGAGATTGATCACTATGCGGATGAGTAGCTGGTAAAATGTGGATACGTAGCTGCTAGTGAAACTTTGGGGAAATTGCCACCGTTTGCAAAAGGACTGCCACAAATGTGCAAGTTGGGATGTAGCCACATGAACAGCTCCCACATGGAGCCACAGATGCACATGACCTGGTTCAGAAAACATAGGCCTTCTCAGATGCAGTCAGCTCCACCATGCAGATGGAAGTAGGCATAGGTTTTCTCCCTCTTTCATAATACAGTAGGCCCTTAGCATCCATGTGGGATCTGTACCAGGACATCACAGATACTGAATTACACCAATAATTATATCTGCTGCTAGAGAGCCTCAGAACATCTATGTACATGACCAGAAGTCACTGGTGTGAACCAGAAGTTACTTCTGGTCATGTCCAGTAGACCTTCTGATTCCCTCCAGCCACTGGCTCAGCATCCATGGATATTGAAATCCAAAGATGCTGAGACCATAGATAAGAAGGACCCTCTGTACTAATATTTAGGGAGCAATCTTAAACTAGAGTTAGGCCAGCACAAGGGACTTGTGCCAGCCCAGGAGTGTCGCAAATGCACTGTAAAGCACATTTGGACCACTCTTGGAGTCAAGTAGGAGAGTGCACATGCATGTGACAGCCTCTCGGACTCCAAGAGTGGTGAAAACGGGCTTAATGGAATGTTTTTGACCCTCCTGAACCAGCACAAGGGACTTGTGCCAGCCTAAGTTAGGATTGCACCCTTAGAGTCATTCATTTGTTCGAACTGATGGCAGTGAAGTCAGAACATAGGCACAACATATGCCGTTAAATGCAGTTATCTACACAAGATGTGGTGATGGCCACTGGCTGAGATGGCTTTGAAAGCAGATTAAACCTAGCCCCTTCTTCTACAATTTGTCATGATACTGAAATGGAATCCTCAGATTCAGGAATCCTGCACACCCATTTAGAGGCAACAGGATAAGACTCTCTTCATGCTAAGCTCACACAAATCCCAGAGGCACCTGATTGTCCACTGCAGGAAGCAGGATGCTGAACTAGATGTACTGATGACCTGATCCAGCAGGGCTCTTCTTGTGTTGTTCTGCAAGCCTGCTCTGGGCATTCTGGGATACAAACATGGCTGCAATTGGTTAGTGAAGATGCACCTTACGTTTCCTGCCTCTGCCTCTGTGTAGCTGCTGCAGGCTATCTGAGACGAGGGCAAAGGGTAACACCTCTGCTTTCACCTATGCTACTGTACACATACAGCATAATAGCAACAGCACCCCTTTGAAGCTGTATGCTAAGTACTTCTTTGTTAGCTATGTCATCTGCTACCATTGTTGGAAGTGCAGTTCTCCGATGTGACCTTTCCAACTTGGGGAACTCATTATTTTGCATTAAATAACAGTGGCTTCTTAAAAATTAAGGCCCCTTTGGCAAAATTGGCTCTAACATTTGAATTTCCCTTTGTCTAAGCTTTGTTGTAATCTCGTCACCAGCTTTCAGGTTTTTTTTTTTTCTTGAGAGGTGCTTGGGGAACATTCTTGAACTACATTTGTTGCTGTAGGAATGCATTGTGCTGTAGGTCTGAATGTGCTCTGAATGGAAGTATTGTGTATGAAAATATTCCTTTTCATCATGCATAGAAGGCTCTTGGACTTATTTTCACGCTTCCCATACTTCAATATTGCCTGCAGTTTGAGGATTTGTTTGGGATTGTATCTGCCACTTTTCTGTTGCAGCCCTGCAGATTTCATTGTAGCATTAACAGACCAATCCTACTGCATATAAATCCCCATGTGGCAATGCAGCAGTGCTGGCATTGGCTACACACTATATCCCATGGGGGATTTTTGGGTGCTAGACGTCTCTTGGGGTAAACCGCAGCAGCGATGGGCCAACTTGGACCTGCACCAGTGATCAGACGCAGGAAGAAGGTTAGGATATGGTACATGACCTGCCAATCCCGCCTTCTCGTGGGCCTGATCCGTCCACCCCTGCCCCATCTCCTCTCCATTCCAGCCCCTCCATGCCCTCCCCTCCCCTGGTGCTGGACTTACTTGGTCTGATGGGCTTCTCAACGGCCAACAGCACGCCAGAAAGGCTCAGGTGTTCTCACACGTGCACCAGCTACTGACGCTATTTGCAAACCAATTTATGGCACTTTCGAAACAGTGTGGGCTGGCAGTACGTGCATTCCATAGGTACGACCCAATCACAGGAGTGTTACGTGCACCTTGCATCTTTCCAGCAACAATTACCAATTTACACTAATTCATTTTATTGTCCCATAAGGGAAATGTTCAAATCATACCGTTTGTTATCATACAAAGGCTCTTTGTGTGATTGGACGGGTTAGAATGAGAATTCTACATTGTGTTCTGTTATTAATAGCACTGCTAAGGGGCTGCTCCATATTGTATTGAAATGTGCAAAGGCATAATCCACGAGCTCTTTTATTTTCAGTCCCCTTTTAATGATTATTCAGCATGTGTTGATCAGCTCTGTGAAAAGCCAACTTGCCACAGTTACACAGCCCATCGAGGGTGCAGGGCTTCTAGTCCTGGCATCCCAAGGGCAATTCTGGCATGGAACAGATGCACAAACCAATTGAGCTGTTTGCATCTCCGTTTACATGATCAGCTGTGACAGTTTGGGCTTTGTTACTCACAAAATGCCAACTTGTGCATTTTGAAGCGCCTAGATGTGTGTCTGAAAAGAAGAAAGAAATGGTAAGTATCTCTGGAGGAGAGAGTACAATCTGTTATGTCAGACCTCTTTGTTATCAACAATACCACACTGAGAGTTTATTTTGCACGGCTGGTCCAAAGCAAGTGCGTCTCCTGATGACAAAACAGCATCAAAGGCTTTGTGGGAAATGGAAAAACACATCCAAGCTCTGGAAATGATGTCTTCTCTCTTTTTGGCTTCAGGAGGCTAGGTGGAGTTTCACAGGACCTCTTGTGTCCTTTAGAGCACAATCCTAACCTGGATTTATTTATTTATTTATTTGAAGAATTTTTACCCCACCTTTCCCATGCCGAAGCAAATGCCCAATGTGGCTTACAGAGAACAACAAAATACAATGTAACCACATAAGTAAAAACACATTAAAACAACCATCACCACAACATTAAACATTAACGGGAACAAGAATGAAGCTAGACCCAATTCGCCATATCAGGTCGCTTGGAAGGTGGGAAAAAAATTGACCAGCACAATTAGGCCAGCGAAGTTTAGCTGGTACAAGGGACACCATAAAGGATGTCTGGACCACTCTTGGAGTCAGAGAGGCCAGCACACAGGCATTTGCCTTCCTCACTGACTCCAAGAGTGGTCCAAATGTACTTTACAGTGTCCCTTGTGCTGGCTAAACTTTGCTGACCTAACTGTGCCAGCCTAACTCCAGGTTAGGATTGCACTCTCATTCTTTGTCTGTCTGCCTTGCTGTCACTGTGTTTGTGCATTTGACCTGTTGGTGCTGTGCGAAGCACCCCCATTCCTTCCACTGCCTCTGTTCCAAGCCAGCACACAGAACTGGTAACCTATCACTTTCTTTCCCTTGCAGTTTTTTCTCTTCTTCCCTGCTTCTCTTTTCCCAAGTGCAACAACAACAATAACAAATTCCTGCCGCTTTAGTCCTCACTGAGCAAGCACTCTTGAGGGCAAAGCAACAGGGGAGGCAGCTTGTCACTTCAAACTTGGATGGGTGAATCCGGACTTCTGGATCCATCTTCTAGGGGAGCATGATCAGCAAGAGGGCTCACGCAAGTAGAATACAGGTAGGGACCATAATCGATGTCATGCACAGGTTTTGCTCATCCCATCTTTTCTGTGTGAAGGATGGAATGGGCAAGCTGCTGGCAGCTGTTTGTATCTTCAAGTCTGGGCAGAGAACCTGGTCTTCCCCTGGAATCAATCAGGAACAGCATCTGGTTTGGAGGTCATCCTAGAGAGGGCAGCTGAACTATTATCAGAGTTCTCTTATCAGAGACTGGATCCTTTCCAGCTTCCTTAGTAACCTCTGCTGACTTCCTCTCCTTCATTTCTTACACTTATATTTCCCAAGCTACACAACCCTCTCCCTCCTACTCCCACCACCCCTATTGTTTTTGCATTGTGAAGATTGCCAGCCAGGATTTGCTTTGCTTTGTACTCATTTACGCAAGACATTCTTATTTTTTTTGGGGGGGGGGCGGGAAATTAAATGAAGTCTTATTTTCCTTGCATAGCTGCCTTACCTTCCTTTTTCATCTTGCTGGCATTCTGCTATCATGGGCTCAAAGCCTGCATGCTGTAATCACATTTGTCTTTAAGGTGGCCAGAATACTAGTCTGTCTTAGAGGGTTGTTGCAAGCCTTGCTTAATCAAGGTATCTGAAGCGCTTTGAGCTTTTAGGGCAAAATGACAACTTTATTTTGAGCCTCCCCCCAACCTGTCATCAATCATCATTCACGGCAGCTCACTCATCCATAAGGTGAACATTGCCAAGCTTCATCCAGGGTCTGCTGCAGGTGGTTAGATGCTGAGACCCAGGGAAGCTGGCTGTCAGCCCAGGGGGCAGAAACAAGGCCATGTTCTACAGAACGCAAATCAGATTCAAGAGGCTATAGGCTGGGGAGTATTCAGAGCTGGGCAGAAGGTCAAGATCTTGGGAAGAAGGTCGTTGGCACACCAGCAGTCCATACTGCTACCTGTGGCAAACACACTCATGGTGCAATCTAAACCTGGAGTTAAGCCAGCACAGTTAGGTCAGCAACGTTTGGCACACAGATGTGTGCCCAGAGGCGGATCTACAGGGGAGGCAAAGCTCTAAGTGTTGCAAGAAGCCTTACCCTGTCATGTAAATCCCTCCTCTCCCTTGCTGCTGTAGCCAGTAAGCAACGCCAAGATGTTGCTTTTCCCTGTGAGGATTGGCTAAAACGGTGCAGGAGAGGAGTGATTTCCACTGCAAGGTAAGGCTTCTTGCAAAACTTAGAGCTTTGCCCTCTACTCCCTTAGATCTGCCTCTGTGTGTGCCATCCTCCCTGACTCGGAGAGTGGTCCAAACAGTCTTTATGGTGGCTCTTGTGGCGGCCAAACTTTGCCAGCCTAACTCTAGGTTAGGATTGCGCCCTCAGACTTATGAGCAAATGTTGAGGCCAGAACAGTGGCATAGCTAAGCCAAGGCAGGGGATACATTTCCCCAGTGGAGGAGTGGCAGTTTTCCACTGTCTCCATTGGGAGGGGGAAGGGTGACAGTGCTTACCTTCATTGCATGACAAATGCTACAAAATTGGTCCTCCTGCCTGCCTTTGTCCCCATATGGCTCCAAATTGAGCCGTTTCTAGGTCTGCACATGTGTGGAGGAGGGGGTGATTGTGCATGCACAGGAGAGTGATGTGATGATGCTCCTGGGTATGATGTTACTAGGCCACAGCTTTTTAAGTCTGACTTTGGACCCTCTGGCTGCTCACAAACATGCTCACTGCTAGGCCTGTTCTTGCTGCTTTACTTCCATGAATGTAGGTGCCAGAGTGATTGACTCAGAAGTTCTTGTAGCAACATGAATATAATGTGAAAATAGTGGCCTTTATTTGCTTAATGCTATCATTGCTTCAAGCCCAGCTTACAGCCCTTGAATTGACAGCCCCCTGGGAAGGTCCAGATGTCTCCAGGCTCATGCATTAAGCATGTGTCTTTTACCGGCTTTCCAGCAGGAGTTCAGCTTCATAATGGATGGGAGCGCTTCTTGGAGTAACATGGCAGAACTACATTTAATTTGTGGAAAGCAGTACTTGCTTCTATACCGTGCTTATGAGGCCATTTTCTACCTTTGCAGGGACCTCTGAAGTTGGGAAAAGGGAAAAAAAAGATTCCAAGGAAGATGAGCTTATAATTCCACCTCCTGCTGAACCCAGCACTGGTATGAAGAGATGGTTACTGGAGACCCTTCCCAACTTTTCCAGCTCTGTGTGCCCTGAGGGGAAGGAGAACTATAACAGGTTTGGGCCCAGTAGGGCTTGTACATCTGGCTCCAGTAGAAACCACTGAGGGGATTCTTTATGTTCTGGGCAGGCATGTCTAGCAGAGTGGAAGAGTTGCAGCCTCTGAAGCCTGAAGGTTACCTCAGAAGGTAGTTCGAGCCAACTGGAAGTCACCGTGAACTGCCAATAAACGCTGCTGACAGAGATGAGTCTCTCTAGCTGGTGAGAGGAGCAGAGATGACGACCCTTCCAGTGAGATTGGAGGAGTGCCTGTCAAACCATGTGAGTGGGAGTGTGAGCAGCCAGATTGATGCTGGACTATGAAGGAGACCACCTGGACTGTAGCATTCTTGAAAGATAGAACTTGTGATTGTAACAACACCTATATGGGATTGAGAAAAGCCTGCACATGTAAACCGCCTTGATTATTTAAGTCAGAGGAGAAATCCAATGACCAGAATGATGTATCATCATCATCATCATCATCATCATCATCATCATCATCATCATCAATAATAATAATAATAATAATAATAATAATAATAATAATAATAATAATAATATGGGCAGAAGATTTAGTCGAGAGGGTTAATGCCTCCATTTGCCTGAAGATAAGAGCTGAAAGATCTGAAGGTCGCCAGTTTGGGATTCCGGAAGGCTCTGTGAGTGGCAGACCTGTAAATTGTGACTGATTAACAGCTGAGCTGTCTCTGGCTGCCTTGTGAGAGGGGAAGTGTGCCGGGTCAGCTGCTTCTCTGGTGGGAGCAGGGAAGCCGCTTATCAGCCAGCAGAAGACAAACGGGTGGCCAGAAAGAAGGACTAAATCCAGAAAGATCCATCTGTATGTGTTGTAGTTCTTGTAAGATAGAATGTTCCTGTAAATTGTAAAAACTCTTTGGGTTTATGAATAAAGTCTGCCTATGTAAACCACCTTGAGTTACAATCATTAGAGAAATCTAGTGACCTAAGAAAGGTGGTATATACATACAAGTATTATTATTATTATTATTATTATTATTATTATTATTAGTAGTAGTAGTAGTAGTAGTAATAATAATAATAATAATAATAATAATAATAATAATAATAATAATAAT
>JAJKFI010000010.1:2132430-2152646 GCA_029204185.1 Lerista edwardsae
ATAATAATAATAATAATAATAATAATAATAATAATAATAATAATAATCCTCATCATTGCAACCAAAGACACTGTCCAGGAGTATAAATGTGTGCTCTCTTTCTCACACTGCCTCCCTCCTTCTCTCCCCTTCCATGTTCTCAAGGTTTCAATGATTTTAATTTGACAAGTTTCACGAACAGAGAAGCAGGCTCAGTCGTGGTGGGTTTTTTTTTTTTTTTTTTGGAGAAAACTAATTAAAATTCAGCCCAACATGCTTTGGAGCATTGCTAAGGTTTGAAATAGTGGGAAATGTGTGGATTGTGACATGTGGAGCAGTCGTGATACAAAGTACCACATCAAAATATTGTACAATGAAAAACAGTTCTTTTCAACTGGAATCTGAGCTCTCTAGTGCAGAGGTGAGCACATGAAGTCAGTAGCATAGCTAGCTATGGGGTAGGGGGTGGGCCCCCCAGGGGCCCCCCTCAGGGGGGTGTCACCACTAGGGACCAAAATTTTAAAATCGCGCTTTGTCGGAATAATACCATCATGTTATATACCGCTTGATGCAGAATTTCACAAGGAATTCCATGAAACAAACCAGAATGTAATATCTTTATTGTATCAACACTTATGACAAAAAACAACAAATCAAAAATAAAATTTCTTACGTTAAAATTGCCATTTGTTAAAATTGTGATTTGTACGAATAATACCATCCCGTTATATATCACTGGATACAATGTCATGAGAAAGTCACTGAAACAAACTGGAGTGTATTGTCTTTATTTTATCAAAAGTAATGTTCCCCCCCCAAAAAAAACCCCCCACCAAAAATACGAATTCTTATGTAACAGACAGAAACTTCATGCTCACATCTTAGAATTCTCAACCTAAGAAGAATTGATAATGTTGCATCATGCATTCTGCACTGCAGACATGACTCAGGAAAAATGATAGTGGTGAACATTCATAGGCTCACATAATGACAGCTTTACAGGCTGCACTCACAAGCAAACACAACCACCATGTTTGAATATGTATTGGGGGAGGAGTTGTTTGATTCAACCCATGACAGCTCCATCTTGGGAAAGATGCAGATGAACTACAAAACTGGGGGAACAGAGAGGAAGGGGTGGATTTGTACAATGTTATACAGAGACTGAGTAAGAAAGGAATTTATTCTGGATGACATGCACTCTTCAAATAGTAACTGATCCTATCTTTCTTTCCCCAAACATCAAAAGCAATTGACAATGCAGCCCAATGCTTCTTTGCTTGAAAGCAAGCTGCATGGGGCTTAATCCCAGGTAAATGCACATAGAATTTAAATCATGCAGCTCTATGCAAGTTTACTCCGAAGTACATTCCTCTGGGTTCAGTAGGACATATTCCCTAGTAAATACGATCAGAATTGCAGCATTATTGGTGCTGAAAAATTGCTGGAATCAATTCAATTTTGCTCTGTCTCCTGGATGACATGCTCTCTGGCTGTCACTGGAAGGTCACCATCACATCCCGATGTGCCAACATGCATTATGCACAAAAATGCTTCAACCAAGGAGACTTCCTTGGCTTTGCTTCCAGATGAGATGGCTTTAATTTTGATAGTTATTTTAATATTGAACTCATGTCTGGGATAAAACCTGTACTGTTTCCATGTACCATTTGTTAATGAAATTTATATTAGTGCAGACAATCTGGTGAGCTAGGAACCAAGCACTGAAAACAATGATTCAGAAGTAGACCTCCTCTTATTCATTTTAGGAGAGAGAGGTTTTACTTAAGTGTAAGCTGCCTGGGACATCTCTTTTTAGAGAGAAAAGGCGGGGTAAAAATGTTTAAAAATAAATGAATGAAATACCTATATATATATAAAAAGGACGTGTGTGTGTGTGTGTGTGTGTGTGTGTGTGTGTGTGTGTGTGTGTGTGTGTGCGTGTGCGCGCGTGTGCGTGCGCGTGCCGCATAGGCTCCGCAACGCCTGGACCGATTGACACCAAACTCGGCACGCAGACACCTTGCAGCCTGGCGACAAACGCTGCGGGGGTTCGTACACATACGTGTGTGTGTGTGTGTGTGTGTGTGTGTATACTTCAGCCGATATGTGGTGTCCTGAGGCAATCTATTATGATGTCATTGCTGATGTCACTCTGATTATGACATGCTGAGTATAACCTTTCCAGCAACTGAAGTCTTTAAAGTGTTGAACAGCTGCTAAACAGAAGTCCTGCGGAATGGATCTGGGATGTTGGGATCTGGGAGATGGATGTTGGGATCTGGGTGACGCTCCCCACGCCATTGGAGTCCAGGTTTGGGGCCCCCTCAACGTGGGGGGCAAGAAAGGGTGAGAAACAAAACATCCGCCATGCCCCGCTGGAACGCCTGGAACGATTGGCTGAGCTGATTGGTAATTTGCAAAATTTCGTGTGCAATAGAATCTTGGGATAAATAACTACCAGGGCAACGCCGGGTACCAAAAAGCTAGTAATGAGTGAAAATAAATGAATGAAATATTTCAGTAAAACATTACAGGAACAAAAATGTTTCAAGGTGACAATAACAATAAATAGTAAAATAATCCAGATAACATCAAGAACAGGAAGGGGAGAAAAAGCCAGAAAAACACCTGATAGCAACAATGGAATATAAACTAGCACCAGAATATACATCAAAACGAGATTCAAACATGGAAATGGTGAATCAGGAAAGGGTTAACCCCTTCTCCCACTGCTACTCCTCCTGTTAAAAACAAAGCCCCCTCCCATGGCTGTTTCAATTCCAAAGTGCCAATTTTGGATTTCCTGCATCAAGTCTGCTTCAGGTGCCTACCTAAAATAATGCCTTGCATGCAGCAGCCTTCAGACGGTCGCATCACATTCTCCTGATGATCTCATTCTTTACAGAACATCTCCTCATTCCCCCTCCCCCGTCTTGTCCTTAGCACCGAGTTGCGTCATATTTCAGTTAATCAGCTTCAGCAGCAGGCTAATTGGAAACCGCCCAGCGAAAAGGTTAAAAGCAACAGTGCTTTCAGCTCCTTCAGCTCATTTGTCACACAGCTCCAGCCAAGGACGTGTTTGGACTGCAAGTTGACAGCTCCTTCTCTCCTTGGCCCTCTTCCCAGGCCCATTTCCACCGTCAGTGACCCCTACGACCCACCGTTCCTCACCCTCCATCAAGTCTGACAGTTTCAAGTTCTGAGTTGTGGTGGTTTGGCATAATCAGCATTCTTTGAGAAGGGAAAGGGAAAGAGGGGGGTCTTCATGCAAGACTCACAGACCTTTTAGCCCAGGGACACACCTCAGTTGGCCTTTTGTCTTGACTGACGGTCCCTTAATGCTTGAGTACAGAGGCAGATTTTTTCCCCTGTAGCCACAAAGACAGGATCTGTTTGGTAAAGCTATGTCCGGGAACAGCAAGGAGACAGAAGCTGCAGCTTCCTGTTTTTCATTCTCCAGGCACCAGACCCAGGCACCAATTCCACAGGCCTGCATTTTTTTTCTTCAAAATTTACAGTGGTATCAGATGAATTTGAGGTGCTGATTCAAAAAGGGGCACCAGTTTTGCCCTATCATATCGAGTTTAGTTATGTCGAACCATTAGTGGATGGTTCGAGCAGCTTCCTCATGAGGAAGCCAATGGCGTAGGCGTCCTCACAATATAATAAAGCTGCTTGAAGCATTCACTGAAGAGGCTACGCCGTGTCTCCAAAACTAGATGAGACAGGGTAAAACTGGTGCCACTTTTGGAATCGGCACCCCAAATACACCCAAGAATAGATCTAACTTTTAAGATGGCAAAATGTGTGGGGACTGTGTGATTTTTGGAAGGAAAGCCTTGTGGTGTAACAGAGCAGAAACATGAAAAGGGCCATGATAGACTAAACCAAAGATCCAGCCTTGTCCACAATGCAGCATCCGTTGAGCAACCAGGTCCTTTGAGAAGGCTTGACAGCAACCACCTTCCCCCGCTGCCACCTCCTGGCCACAGGTGTTCAGTGACATCCTGCCTCTTACCACCATGGCTAATAGTCACTGATTGAGGCATGAACACAGAAAGTGGATTGATTCTGAGTCAAACCACTGGTTCACATTGCTCAGACTGGCAGCAGCTCTCCAGGATCTCAGGAAGCTGCTGTGGTCCAGCATCTGCTACCTGTTTCTTTACCTGGAGATATCAGCAACTGGAGTCAGGACCTTCGGCATATGAACATGTGTGTTCTCGAGACCTCTCCTCTAGGAATCTTTCTATTTATCGATTTATTGTAAGCCACCTTGAGTCCCTTTCATTGTGGGAAAGCGGGGTATAGACCTTTTACAGTGCAATCCTAACCTGCAGTGGAACAGGCAGGCCAGCTCACCTTCACTGCATCGTAATCACGTTAGGAGGTAGCCAGCAGCTCAGTGTGGGGCAAGGGAATATGCTCCCCTTGCCCCAGGGTAAGCATCTGCCAACCCTATGGGGCTGCTCAAGTCCATGCAGCCAGGAGCGGCCTGAATTGGGGCCACCCAGCCTGGGGATAGGGGTTAGGGTACGGCCCACCAGCTGTGTCCGCTCTCCTCTCCACCCATGGTGCCGCCCCATTACACTCCCCTGCCTACCTCTGGCACACCCTTGGCATGGCCCTGAGCCTGCAGAAGCTGGCACGTGGCCGGCATTGATGCTTGCACGGGCCCAGTGATTGAATCCATGGCGCAGACGTGCCTTATGGCACGTTTGCAACATCACTGGTCTGGCACAAGAATTCTGCCAGGTTACGGTTGCACCCTCAAGCAAGCAAGCAAACAAAATCTCCTTTTAAAGCTATGCCAGGGTCAAACAACATATTATTTGGTTAAAACCCTATTGTTGAATCTCCCAGCTAATTTTATTTTGCCAAAAAGGAACTCCACAGGTGGGGGCAATTGAGAATAGGCAAACATAGGCAAGAGCCAAATGACTCTCTGCTTCAGGTACCTTCTGTTGAAATGCCAGCTGCTGGGTGAGGGGCCACTCTGCTCCCTCCTGGGGCAAGAAGCAAAAACATACAGACACCCACATGGCGCCTGCATGTTTTCCCTCTGTGTGCCAATAGTGGCTTCCAGGAAGTCCACTGAATTTGTCTAATCCCCTTTTGCATATCACCAGCGGCTATTACCACATCTCGTTTCCCAGAGCAGAATTCAAACTAAGAACATAAGAAGAGCCCTGCTGGATCAGGCCAAAGGCCCATCTAGTCCAGCTTCCTGTATCTCACAGCAGCCCACCAGGTGCCCCAGGGAGGCAGGAGACAACAAAATGCTTGCATCCTGTTGCCACTCCCTTGCACCCGATACCAGTAGCCCACCACCTTTGTAAGGAGGTTGCACAATCTATCATTGCCTATAGCCCACGATGGACCTTTCCCCCAGAAATATAAGAACTAGAAGCAGTGGGTTGAAACCACAGCCAGTCCTCATCAGCTGCAAGTTTGCGATCCACAGATTTGACCCACCGCAGATCGCAAACCCGTGCTGGAGGACCTAAGAAGACCTAAGAAGCGCCGGAGCCTTCTGAAAGGCACTTCCAGTTTTTCATGAAACTCTCACAATCCTCTGGGAGGCCTTCTGAGGTCCACAGTGATCACGCGTGACATCCCTGCACCTCAGAACACCTCCTGCACCTGTTGTTAACTTTTGGTTACAAAAAAGGATGGATTTGTCCTCAATACCACCTTGCCCTTGTGGGAAATGCACATCTCAGGGTGCGCTGACAGCACCCCTTACTCAAAAACCTTTCTTGCAGAAATGATGGGCACCAAAAAGGGGGTCATATAAGGGCCCAATCCTGTCCAACTTTCCAGTACCGGTGTAGCCGCAATGCATCCTCAAGGTAATGTAACAACTATTCCTCTACCTGGAGGAGGTCGCCCTGGCTGTACCCCCACTGGAGGATGCGGTGCACACTCTGTTGGCCTGGCTATATCAGTGCTGGAACATTGGATAGGATTGTGCTCTCAGTGAGCTCCCTTAATGGAGTTGTGCCAAAGGGCTGAACTGCCACCCCGAGCCAGTCAGCTGCTGGTGGCAACTGCGTCTGTTGACCTCCTGGCCCTGCCAAATGCTGTCATTTCAGGCCTCTCAGGGATGTGCTGACAGTTTCATAGCTGTCAGGGCAGCTGTTCATTGATCTCTGTTTGCGTTCATGATTGCTCATTATTTTTGCACTGTTTCTATTCAGGTTGTTAACATCTGTGCCAGGGGTTCTATTTATAGAGCCAAGAACTGGGGAGGGGGAAATAAGAATTTTCTAATTGTTAGATATATGCTACATTATTTACCACATTTATGCGGCTTTTCTATTAAAAAAATATCCCAAAGGGATGTCCAAACCACAAACCAATGGTATCAAGAAAAGAAGCTGAACAATAAATAACAAGAACCTAGGAAAGCATAAACATATTGTAGTAGTAAGAGACAAGTCAACTTACACTGCTAACATTCAAAGTAATATTTCTTTTAAACCCTCCTTTTGCATTGGGTTTAATACAGTCGGTTTGTGTGCTTGTTTCTGTACCCATAAAATCCCACTTCAGGGTGTACAGCCACATAAGGTCTATGTGAGCCTTTGACCCAGGGCACAATCCTAACCTGGAGTCAGGCAGCACAGTTAGGCCAGCAAAGTTTGGCTAGCAGAAGGAACACTGTAAAGTATGTTTGGAACACTCTTGGAGTCAGAGAGGCCAGCACACAGACATGTGCCATCCTTCCTGACTCCAAGAGTGGTCCAAACGCACTTTACGGTGGCCCTTGTGCCCGCCAAACTTTGCTGGCCTAACTGTGCTGCCTAACTCCAGGTTAGGACTGCACTCCCAGTGCCATTGGGGCCCCTCCATTTAGCAGGGTGGTGGGGCAGGCAGCCATCTTTGTTTACCTGCAATGCAACACACACACACACACACACACACACACACACACACACACACACACACACCCCGCTCCTGCTGTTACATCTCTAGACAGTGACGGGGGCTGAGGCATTGCATTATGGGTAATAAACAAGGATGATGGATGTTGGTGTAGCTGCTGCATAGCTGCATTGGGCCACTGCTGCTATTTAGGTAATCCTCCCCAAGAATGTGGAGAGGATTTTCTTTGGTGGTGACTGTAGCAACACCTCAACTGTTAGGCAGCTGTGCTGAGGTCTGCCATCTTTGTTGACTGATGTCATAGGACTGTGAACCTATGACACACATGTCAAAGCTGACACACCACAATGTTTGGGGTGACACACCAGCATTCACCAATGCCTGACAAAAACTGAGATTGCTTTACTCATTTTTCATTGTTGTAATTATTTGATGTTTCTTTATATAATACATAGCACCACACATGATTGGACTATATTTTTTGTCTAAATAAATGAATATAAAGAATTGGGGGGGGGGGTTTGACACACCAGCTGATTCAAGTTAAGCATTTTCCTAATATAAGTTTTGACACACCAAGCCCAAAAGGTTTGCCATCACTGGTCTACACTGTGAGGCGACAGCCTGTTGCTGCAATCTAATGATGCAACAGTTGGGGCGGCAGGATCATGGCATTATGGGTAAACAAAGATGGCAGCTGCTAAGGAATGCCCTGGGTCACTGTTGGTGCCACTAAACTTAGCCTGTTTAGGCCATGGAGTTATAATAAACATGGAGACGAAATGACGTCATATTCTTGAAACTTCCGGTCTGGTCAAACAATATGGCCGACGCAATGGTTCTGGTCCATGGTCTGGTCTAACAATATGGCCGATGCAACTCCATGGGTATAACAATATGGCTGACTAATTATGCGGAATTAAACCTTGGAATTGCATATTAACTCATAATTAGGTTACCAATGATGTTTCTCCACGATCACACGTTGTTATTTTGGTAAGTTTTTACTTCAGGAGTAAACGATTCAGTCCTAAACACTACGCGCAAAGCAATCTGAAATGCTTGGAATCAGCATTTTGAGTATAAAAACATGGCTGCTAAGCCCGCCCCCTCTGGTCTCACTGTGTTCCTATCTAACTGCATGGGCAGGGCCACCCCCTGGTTTAGGCTTTGGGGGAGATTTTTTAGGGCAGTGGTGGCAGGATCTTAAAGTGGTTCTCCATGGCTGCAGCATTCTTTCACTAGAGCCTCAGTGGCTGGTCATAGGGCCTTTTATGCTCCTTGGCCCTCAGTCAGTGCTCCAGTTGCTACCACATTAGGGTAACTCTGTGCATTACATTGCACACATCAATAGCCCTGGTAGGCTTGATTTCTGTTTACTGGTCATGGAGGGTACTGATCTGGGGACCTCTAGTGGGGGAAGAGGGGCAGCATTAACCCTTTGGCGCAACCACAGTTCCAGTCCAGATCTCTGCACAGCAGCTGCATGTCCCAAGAGGGAAGCACTCATGGGCACCAAATGTGTATATCCAGAAACAAACAAATTGGTCTTCAACCCGCCGGCCAAAAGAAACTTGGAGGAGGCTGATCGTCACTCCCCACCATTGGAGGAGTATGAAATAATCTCTCTGAAAGCTCTCTCTGTGGTCTGCAATTTTCCCTCCACAGCTGATTTTTCCAGCATAGATGTTTAAATCAAGACAAGCAGGCTCACTTTTGCCCTGCAGGAGACACCGGGAAGGGTAGAAGGCAAGGGATCTGTTATTACAGATTTCTGAGAAAGAGAAGTTGTTTCTAAAGTGACTCATTCTATAATTGTCGCAGGCACTTAAGTCCTCCTGGGAGACCATTCATTCAGTAGCCCAGGCAGTACTCTCCAAATTAGGAGGCACGCAGCCTCGATTAGGGTGAAAAACAATCATATTCTGGGAGTGGGTGACCTTTCAATAGCTCCTGATCTTGGGGTTTTTATGGAGGAAAATGATCCCCCTGAGCTAGTGCACCAAGCTGTTCAAATGGATCTTAATAGCACACATCAGTGCATCGGCTGTTCAACTGTTTGTGCAATTGTGTGCCCTTAAGCACTTCCATGGAGTCGATGGCACTGCTCTCCACTTTGGGCGAACAGCACCTTGTGAAGCAAAAGAGTCCCACAGAACTGCACTGTATTGGTTCATTCTTCCTCCTGGTATTCAGTGACCTGCCACAGGACCACTGAGGGGGAGGAATTATATTTTCTATGAGCTCCATTAAAAAAAAAACCTGGCGAGTAAATTCTTGGACCATTAAGCAAGCAGGGAAACCTCAGGTTAACTGAGCTCTGTTTGACAACTGCCTGCAAGCAATAGGCAAGACTTTAAACATTGATGCTCTATGAGCCACCTGTACTGTTACCACACATTCTTGAGGACAGTGGTTCACAAACTGTGGATTGGGACCCACCAGTGGGTCATGACATGAGCCAGTTTCAGGTGTATTGCGAAGCACCTAGAGCAGCCATATTGGAAGTATGGAATGCAGGGATGCTGGAAAGGGGGAGGGCTGTGTGGTTGTTTTGCTTGTGTCAAGGTTGTAAATAAGCTTTATTCTTTCTGATTCACTTTGCTCTTGGAAAATGGCTGAGAAAGAACCCAACGTATTGTTGCATTCTCAGGAAAGCAGCAGGCTCTGGCCTCACATTGATGGCACTTCCAGCCATGACATGACTTTCAGTGGGTCTCAGGCAGATTGTCCTAAAAAGTGTGTTCTGGTGCTAAAACGTTTAGACAACCTTTGCTCTAGTCTACCACCCTCCACTGTTTGGTTACAATTCAACCTCATCTTCCTCTTCTAATCTAGGAAGTGGGAAGAACAGAGGCTGGCACATCACCGGATAAGGGGTGGCCGCAGCGGTGTCATGCAGCCGGAACGCTGGGCGGGAAGAACGGGTGAGCGGCAGCCCGCCCGTTGCATTCTGGTCCGTTTTGCCATCTTCCCCGCCCCTGGGGGCGGGGAAGACGGCAAAATGGACCGGAACGCAACGGGCGGGCTGCTGCTCACCCGTTCCTCCCACCTAGCGTTCCGGCTGCATGATGCCGCTGGGTGGCCGTCTTCCGGCACACCACATTGCGTGTGTGGCCCTGCCTACCCTTCATGTCACAGCAAGCGTACCTTGTCTCCATGCTGCCCGCATCTGATGCAACTGTAGACCTTGAGCACTTTCTGAAAGATGTGGCTTAAACAGATTATGCAATGAGCCCATTGCCAAGGCAAGATTGTTACAAGGTCGCCTTGCAGTTTTTCCGTGCCTTGCTACTCAGAGGAAAGAGAGACAATCAAGGAAGAAAGGAGAGCTTCTTAATACAATTGTGCCTGTCCCAATGCATTTGTCAACCCAGAGAAAGGTGATATACAGATTAGGTTTGTGTTTCATTGTCTAGAGCTTTGCACGGCCAGTGCTTGGCACCCCGCACAGCATGCTAACAGAAGCTGGCACAAATTGACCAAAACCGAGGAATAAGCTGTTTGATGGATTGGCCTTGCTTGTTGACTGGAGTAAAACTGGTTGCCTTGAAAAACAACAGTAATTTGGTCTGGCAGAAAGAAAAGGGGGGAAGCATGAACATTTGAACTGAGTTCAATCTGTGGGATAATCACATCAGCCACACGTTGCATGTTTCAAATGGTGAACCTTCAACACCCCCCCATAAACAACAATGGAAAGCCTCAGCAAGCTAAACTTCCATGCCAAGTTTTCCTCAAACAGACTGGTTTTTCATAGCTACCACCCAATCATTACTTCAGTGCTTTCCAGTGTTCCTCAAGAGCTGCTGGTGTACTGCACAAAGGAACTACATTTTCCAAGGCTCTTATGATTCCACTGGCTGACTGCTGCTGCTCTGTGTGACTGACAGTGCAATCCTAAACTGGAGTTAGGCTGGCATAAACTAAGCCAGCAAAGTTTGGCCAGTGCAAGGGCCACCATAAAGTGTTTTTGGACTACTCTCGGAGTCAGGGAGGATGGCACATGTCTGTGTGCTGGCCTCTCTGACTCCGAGAGTGGTCCAAACATACTTCACGGTGTCCCTTGTGCCAGCCAAACTTTACTGGCCTAACTATGCCAGCCTAACTCCAAGTTAGGATTGTGTCCTCAAACACCCTTATCCATGACTTTCGCAGCTGCTCTCTTTCCTGTCTGGCAGATAGAATCAAAGCTGCAACATCAGTATCCAAGGCCTGATACAATCTGATATTTTCCCAGGGGGGCTGACAGGCATATTAATGTGAAGCAGTACCTGGGTGTTCAAGGGGGGGCAAATGCCCATGGGAGCCACCCTGCAGGGGATGGCACCATGACCCTTCCCCCTGCCACCAGTGCCGGCCTCCTGTTTCTCTGCATATCAGAGAGGGCAGGCACTGCTTAAAGTGGTGTCCACCTCCTCCGATACTCAAGAGGAGCCAAGCGTCGCTTGTAGTGCTGTGAAGCTAAGTGGCTTTGAGGTGCTTTAAGCAGCATTCAGCTTCTCTGATAGTTGGAGGAATCTTACACCACTGCAACCTTGCAGCAGCCTGAGATTCCTCCAACTATCAGAGGAGCCAAGCACCACAAAGCTGAGTGGCTTCCTGGTGCTTCAAGCATGCTCAGCTCCTCTGATAGTCGGAAGGGATGGATATAGCTTCCCAGATTCTGTGGTCTATGGGCACTGCCATAGAAGTACTTTAGTGTTGGAGATGTGTATATAGGACAGACAGACAAATGGGTGGGTGAGAGTGGGAGAAAGGAATTATTTCTGGGTTGTATAAAACTCCAAGGAGTAGTAACACTCACTTCATACTGAAGATGAGGATTATGCATATTGCTCAGGTTTTGTGTTTTAAACGAAAGAACTGTGAACTTTGGTGATGTCACAACATACAGGTTCAGTAATCAAGGAGCAGGGATTGGCTGCAGTTCCCTTTCAAGCATACATTCCAGAGCAAATAGGGGTTTGCTGCGACATGTACTGTAATGTGTGAAAATGCCCCTACAATGCTTGATGCTGTAAACCTAAGTAGCTGATGAAGGCCTGCCAATGCCTGCATATATCCCTTCCACCCTGATATTTAACTTGTGTTCAAAGCGCATCTCATTCATTCTCACTGTAATTCTTGCAACAATCAGGTGAGGCAAGCCAAGGTATTATTATCATTCCCCACTTTGCAACTTGATAATCATTCGGTTGTGGGCGGGCCCACAGCCTACACAGCCTACACGCTCTGCAGAATGGAAACGGCAATGACAGCAAAATCCACTAGGAGGCAGATCTCTTCCTCTTGGGAATGTGGCGAGACTACGATTCATTCCCCTGTTAAAGCGCTGTGCAAACACTTGGCTGCTAAGGGAAGAAGGCAGCATTATCAGACACAGCCAGGGATAATTGCATTTCATTCATCATAAAGCTAATTAGCTGGCAAATTGAAAAGAGCACTTTCAAGCTAGTCAGTTCAGTCAGAGAGGCAGCCTTCATGTTGCCTCCCTCATTGCTACAGCACAAGCAGTGCAGCCGGGGCACCCCACCCCCGGCAAGAGTACAAGGACCCACATACCTGGCTAGAGCAGTCCTGCCAGCTTGTCCCACACTGTACTGCTGCCTGCACCATCACCACCATCACCCCTGCAAAGTCACAAATAGGCAAACATTTTCCAGGCCACCAAACACTGTATGATCATGATGACAACAATAACCATCATTACGTGCAAGGGGTTCGGTGCAAGGGGTACATTATCTGCCATCAGAAGAATCCAGCAGAGATCCTCAGAAAACCAGCAGAATGCAGCAAGAAGTGCTAAGAGGCTGCAGGGATCAATCAATCAATCAATCAATCAATCAATCAATCAACAGGTACTTTTATACCGCTTTTCAACACAAAGTTCACAAAGCGGTTTACTGGCAAATAGTAATAATAATAAAGTTAAATGGCTCCTTGTCCCAAAAGGCTCGCAATCTAAAAAAAAAAAAGGCAGATCACCAGTAACAGCCACTAGAAAGCCTGCGCAGGAGTGAAGAGGGACAATTACTCTCCCCTGCTAAACGTAAGAGGAACAACACTTGAAAAAGTGCCTGATTGGATTCAAACAAGACAGAACAGTGACTCATGCAGATGTAGTGTGTGACTTCATCAGTGAGCGTTACATTGGACTCACAAGAGCACACTAGTCTTCCACTGGTACACAGGGCAGATGTTCACTGGCCTAGCCAAAGCCGTCAGGTTCTTTGGACAGCACAAAGGTGAGAGGTAATTCCGCCCTTATGACCAAGACTCTTGTTGTGAGCGAGGACCTGTTGTCCCTAGATGACCCACAGATCCCTCCAAAGCCCTGGGAACCTGGGCTCAAGAAACAGTCTGCTCAAGCTTTCAGCTTCAATAACTCTGTAACCAAATCTAATGTTTTCCCCTCTTTTCTCCATATCCCATTTGCAGACACCCCGACCGGGAGCTCATATACCTGTCAAATGTAATTGAAGTCAAGCAAGTGATCTGCTTGGCAGCAGATGAGGCATCCACCATAAAAACCAATTTGCTCCGCGATATTGGCACTGAAATAGCACTGCTTGGGGAATTGCTTTCCATTTCTTTCTCAGTTTGGCTAAACTCGGCTTGGTTTAAAGAGAACAGACTAAGCTGAAGGCAACAGACGCATGAACGAATGTGATGCTAATCATACCAAGATAGCTCATGGAATGAATGGATGTACTATTTGCTTAACCAGCCAGCCAGATTCCACTCCACTTTCTAAGTAAAAACCATCATCATGGGCTTACAAAAATACATTAATCTTACATTAAAATCAGCGGTTCTCAAACTCTCTGGGAGTTTGGGAACTCCTGAAAGTGGTTGCGGGGGCAGGGAATCACAGCAATGCGATCGCTATGATTGTATCACTTCTGGCCATACTATGGGGCTGGAAAGACTTACCACTGCCTGCCCCAGGGTCTGGGAGGGTTGGGGAACCTGAAAACCCCTCAGCAGGGCTCCTGCATGTTAGAAATGTAAAAACAAACAATTGTGTCCCACTTCCTGGTTTTGATCATGAAACAGGAAGTGGGTCACAATTGTGTTTTTTTATATTTCTAACACACAGGGAGCCTTGCAGAGGGGTCTGCAGGGCTCCCCAACCCTCCCAGACACTGGGGCAGGAAGTGGTAAGTCCCCCCCAGCCCCAATATATGGTGAGAAGTGACTACATTATAGCGATTGCTTTGCTGCGATTCCCCCGCCCCTGTCCCTTAAGGGGAAAGAGGAGGGCTCTTCAGTTGGGGTATCGCAATGCCCCAGTTTGAAAACCACTGCTTTAAAACCATCACAGAAGCACAAATAGTATACATCCAATTGAAACAAGTTGAACTCTCCAAGGCCTCAACAAATGAAACAGTTATTTTTATAACCTACCTGGCGCTGAAAAGAAAACAAACTTGGCACCCTGCTAGGTCAAAACCTGCAAGAACAGAACTCGCAAGACCATGTGATATCATTTTGATACTATGTATTTGATATGATACTAATTGATACTATCATTTTGATGTCAGAGGCCACCAGCCCCCTGCCCCCCCCCCGCTTGGTTCCAGAAACCCCTGCAATTTCAGTACCTGGCTGATAGCACCAACACCAGACCAGCCACGTCTTTCTCTCTCTCCCTCACTTTCCTGCAACTTTTGTAAAGAACTGGACCTGGCGGGATTCGAACTCACCACCAAGACAAAGCGGACCCCCTTTTGACAGTCTGCTCCTATTCATTAACCACGGCGGGGACCCAGGATTTGAACCCCCACTGCCGTCCCAATAACACACAGCCAGCTAAACAGCACTAGACAATGAGAGCCGGTCTCCAATTAAGGGGTTAATGCTACTTGACTTGTGGTTTGATGCCAGCATGCGCCTTATCATCACTTTGTGTTTAAGAACTGAATGATACTAGTTCATCGTTGCACCTTGACTCTAGGGGGTGTTTATGTGTAACATGGGGGGGGGAGTTCCAGGAATGCCTGAAATGGCTGCCAACAACACGAACCAAGATGGACGTCCATGTGTCACCCTCCATCGGGCAGGATCTTCGGAGCACGCAAGATCAGCACTGGTGCCCACGAACTCAATCGAGGACATTTGCATGAAATTGAACAAAGATAAACTCTGATGAACTCTGATATTGTATATAGTGGTGGTGTATATAGTGGTGGTATATAGTGGTGACCCCAAGTCTGTATAATCATGATGACTTCTCCCTTTTGTTTTCCCCGCAACCTTTGTTAATCATATGTTCCCCACCTACTCTCACCCTCCCAAACTCCATCAGGTTCCTTTGTCTACCATGTCCCAGCGATTGTCCACTTCCCCAATCCTTTGTCTCGACCTCACGATGGCCAGATTAGCCCTTCCTCCACGGTGCCACTCCCCTCCTGTGGCAAAGGGCACGACTAGCACCATCCAACCAAATTACCCCAAACCTGCCCGTGGCCAATTAAAAGTTCCCAAAGCCACAAGCGAAGCTTACAATGATCAAATGTACATGATTGGTTGTTTATTTTTCTGCTCTTTTCCATGCATAAAGATATAAACGTACTGTATGTAGAAGGGCAGAAGATTTAGCCGAGAGGGTTAATGCCTCCGTTTGCCCGAAGATAACACCTGAAGATCTCAAGGTCGTGAGCTCGGGACTGCCGGAAGTCTCTGCGAGCAGCAGACCTTGGAAACTGCGGCTGATTAAAAGCTGAGTTTCAGCTGCCTCGTGGGAGGAGGAGTGTGCTGAAATCAGCTGCATCTCTGGTGGCAGCAGGGAAGCCTCATCAGCCAGCAGACGACAGACGGGTGGCTAAAGAAAGAAGGCTAAATCCAGAAAGAAAGATCTGTAGGAGTGTTGTTCTTGGAAGATAGAACATTCTGTAAATTGTAAAAACCTTCGGGTTTGTGAGAAAGTCTGCCTATGTAAACCGCCTTGAGTTCAATCGTTAGAGAAATCTAGTGATATTAAGAAAGGCGGTATATAAATAAATAAATGTATTATTATTATTATTATTATTATTATTATGTGCATCTGTCTATTTGGCACGCAATTAGGGTGCCTCTTTTGCACACACGTTTGTGACTTGTTGCGTCCTTTGTTGCAATAAAGTGCATTTTCCTTTTAACATCGAAGTCCAGCTGGCATTCTTTAACGTGGATTCACTTTGGTAAGCTATAGCATGGGATCCCAGGGCGGAAGGGATTATGGGCTGCTTTGACACGCAAGCTTTGACAGGAGGAGAGAACGCACACTAGGGAAACAGAACCTCAATGCAGGTGGTCTCCATCTCCGCATTAAAGAGACAGGGTCCCTAGGAAATTTCTCTTTGCAGGGGGGATTTCCTCTGATATCAATTTGATACTATTTTGTTCTCCCTATTGCCCTAGTAAAAAGTTTCAGGATCAGCCTCTTTCAGGGTCAGTTACTTTGTAAAGAGAGTAAAATGGAAATGCATGTGTTGCTTAAAAAAAAAATTTAGGAATATTAAAGCTGTGTCAAAACAAACACAGCTAGTCTTTAAAGCAGCAGCAGTTACTCCAAAAGGAAACAGCATGCTCTTGGCATCCTTCCTCACCCAAGGCCAGCTGGCAACAAGACTCAAACATCTTTCTCTTTCTGTGGATAACATTCTGGCTACTAAGCAGTTTCTTTCAAGCCTGCATCCAAGCTGGTCAGAGTTGCCCTAGTAACTACCCTAGTATCAAAAGTATCAAAAGTCCTAGTATCAAAAGTCCCCAATGCTAGTTGAGGAAGTATTTATCAGGTATCAAAGCCCATTAAAGAAAACTCTGTATTAGCTAAGCAACTCTAGAGGAAAGGTCATCTCCTCACTTGACACAAGGCAGAGATTTACTTGTCACATTAGTATGGGGTGTGCATGGATCACAGCAGAATTTACAGGGGGGTTCAACAGTAATGTGAAGCAAGAGTGGATGTGACAAATAAATAGGATAAGAAATTGAGTAAATAGGGTAAAGGCCAGATGCAGTGAGATGCAAGTAGCTTGTTGTCTTGTGTGCTCCCTGTGGCATCAGGTGGGCCACTGTGAGATACAGGAAGCTGGACTAGACGGGTCTTTGGCCTGATCCAGTGGGGCTGTTCCTATGAGTACATGTCTGAAGAATAGCATTGGTTCTGGTGGCTAACAAAGAGAAGTCTTGTGGAGAATCTTGACTGGCCACCAGTGTGTTTACACACTGCTAACTAATCCCCTGCTAACTGGGCAAGAGGCACTTTTTCAAGTGGTATTCCTCTTATATTTAACAGGGGGAGAGTAATTGTCCCTCTTCACCCCTGCGCAGTCTTTTTAGTGGCTGTTGCAGGTGGTCTGCCTTTTGTTTAGATTGTGAGCCCTTTGGGACAGGGAGCCATTTAATTTTATTGTTAGTACTATTTGCCTGTAAACCACTTTGTGAACTTCGTATTGAAAAGCGGTATATAAGTACCTGTTGATTGATTGATTGACTGATTGATTGACTGATTTACCTCAGAATTTACCTCAAAATGCCAGGTACAAGGGAGTGGCAACAGGATGCAGACATCTTGTTGTCTTGTGTGCTCCCTGAGGTACCTGGTGGGCCACTGTGAGATACAGGAAGCTGGACTAGATGGGATCTTGGCCTGAACCAGCAGGGTTGTTCTTATGTAAACAAAGGCTGATGTTACCTAGTCCCTTTCTTATGCTGGTAGAAAAAAACAAACATATGAAGGCAATATGGCCGAAACCAGTGACCTGAACAGGGGCTTGTAAGACACAGAAATAGAAAACATAGGTTCATGTTGTTTATGGGACCCCAAGGAATCTGAGCTTCATTAGGGGAATGAGCAAATAATGGACTCCACTGTCAGAGGAGTCCCTATCCTATCCTATCCTATCCTATCCTATCCTATTATAGGATAGGAGGGAGTCCCTACTAATAGTGATCAAGAAAATATCAGCCCAGATTGCTTGAGTGGCTGGCTACCCCCCATTAGCAGAAGCTCGCTAATTGTTCAAGGTCCAAAATTCACCAATTCTCCCTTACCTGAGATACCAACAAATCCACTAGCATAAAAATAGGGATCCATTTCAGTTTCAGTTCTCCACAGATACCACGTATAATGGGATGCCTATTAAAAAGATAGGGGAACATTAAACATATCTATTTTTTAACTTTGCTGCAGCAAAACCACTGATGTTCCTCTGTCTTTAAAAAAAGTGTCCCCAGTATCCATGGTTTCAGGAATCCACGGTGGGGTCTGGAACGGAACCCCAGTGGATAGTGGAGCACGCCTGTACTGTAATGGTCTACTTAGAATGAAAAGAAATCATTACTATGGAGAAACGTCAGTGCTGGCACCAGATTGCTGGGAGCCCCAGCATTGTCCTCCACCCCCTGATGTAATGCTGGATACTCCCACAGCCATGGAATGGAGGGCTCCTGGATGCCCATGGAGAGCTCAGCCTCTGATGACCACAAACCCTCACCCAGGACTGCCCTGGCCAAGCCTGAAACCACCCTTGAAACTGAGACACCTCAGTGTCGGGCAAAGAGCCAAAGTTCACCGATGGACTGCTCTCACCACAAATGCATTCTCAGCTCACATGCATTCCCTGCATGCTCATTCGCAGACTCTTAAACCATTTTATTTAAGTAGCCCCATGGCTCATGATGTGACAGCTTTATTATTTTACTAGCTTGTCCTTACCCGGTGTTGCCTGGCTATTTCTTTATCCCAAGCTTCTATTAGACAGGAAAAGGAAAGAATTCTATTTATAGTATAAAATCAAAGTAATTTGATGTACAGGAAATAAAAGTATAAGTACAGTATAAAAATTATAAAGTAAAACCTTTTACAAATTCACTATAATATAAACTTAATGGAAAACTTGATTATAAACAACATTTTTAGTTCCACCTCCAGGAGCAAGAATAAATAAATTCTTGGGTGAACCCACCCTTGAGCAAGCAACATAAAGTTGTCCGTGGGAGAAACATGGCGATCTCAAATCCACTCCGCAGTACTTAATAGACTGCCCTGTGTCTTGCTGATCGTGATCCAAGGATACAAGTCTCACTGGAAATTGCAATCTCTTAAAGTTAAAAGGGAGATCCATTGGAATGAGTGGTATCCATGGGATAAAAACTGAAACCCTCTCCCTTTCCTGTTAAGTTCGTTGCTTCAATTACATGACCCAGCATCTTCTTGACACACAGCCTTGTGCTGTTGCAAAGTTTTGGTGGGTTGAGGTCCCGTAGTAAAATAATTGGAGATCTCACTTTAAGTAAAAGACGATGTGGTGGCAATCCAACTGGATCAAGTTAGTTTAGGAAGTCTGATGGGAAACTGACGATCTCATAGGCATCTGCTATGGTATCGATAGACTTGTACTCAGTGACTACACCTGATAACATGGCAAGTATTTGATTGGAGTCCAAGACCAGGGCATAATGATTCTAAAAATTTCCAGAAGGTTCTACAGAGTTCTACTCGTTCTATTCGACTAAACCTGGGCTTAAATGCCATCAGTACTGTCACCAATCAGCTTAGCGACCCCAAAAACTATGGATTTGACACTAATGTTGGGCATTTTGGACATTTTATTTTTTACCCCTTCTCACCCCCTGTGCTGATGGGGGCTGAACGTGGACTTAAACAGCATCGGGAGTGTCACCATTCAGCTCAGCGACCCCAAAAACAATGGATTCAACACTAATATTGGTCATTTTTGATTATTTTTACATGTCACCCTCTTCTCACCCCCACCCCTAGGGGTGCTAGGGGTGCCTTACCCCCACAGTACGTGGGATGAGCTTTGAAATCTGAAATAAAATGGGGTCCTCTACGCCATCATCAGTGTGCTGCGGATATTCTATTTCCAAGCACTGTATCTTGCACCCCTTCTCACCCCACATGCTGATGGGGGCCGAATGTGGATTTAAACGGTATCGGGAGCATCACCGTTCATTTCAGTGACCCTGAAAACTATGGATTCGACACTGTCAGCTGTTTTCGATTATTTTTACATGGCACCCCCTTCGCACCCCACCCCTAGGGGTGCTAGGGGTGTCGTACCCCCACAGTATTTCTTTCCAGATCACAAGGCATATGTGTACCAAGTTTGGTGTAAATTGCTCCAGGCATTCCAGAGTTATGCTGGAACACACACACACACACACACACCAAATTTTATATATATATAAGGCAGTGGTGTCACCCTACCGGTTCGCTGGGCGGAGTTATCTCGGCTGCAGGGAGGTTTTCCACAGTGATCGGCAGCGAGCACGCTGCCGATCACCGTGGAAAACCTCCCTGCAGCCGAGATAACTCCGCCCAGCGAACCGGT
>JAJKFI010000010.1:2159721-2191127 GCA_029204185.1 Lerista edwardsae
CACACACACACACACACACACACACACACACACACACACACACACACTGCAAGCTTAAATACAGCCCACATAAGAAAGAAATGCTTACTTTCTTATAGAAAAGCCAAGGGTTGAGTCTACCTGGAGATACTCTAGAAGACATTCCCATTTATGCTTAATCTGTGTTGGTTCGTAGTATAGCCCTGATCATAAGCTTACACCACCATAGTGTGGCTCTCTCTGCCATAACACTGGCCAAGAACTACTGCCATAGGAGTATGAGAGGGAAAGTCACTCTCATTGGTCTTCAGAAAGGAGTCCTTGGACCAGCTTACAAATAGGCCCACTTAAATTTTCTACCAATAATCTGCTGGAGATTGCATTTCTACCAACATTGCTCTAACGCATCATTGGTAGAAAATGGTTTTTAACTCACTAACCCTCAGTGGATGTTTCATGTTTATGTTATTTTGAGACTGCATTTCCATTCATGTGGGCCTTCAATGTGCTTTACAGTTTAGGTTAGAAAAAAAAAGGCATCAGAACAATGAAAAGACATGCAATAGCAAATCTTCCTGCCTGATTACCTGGGGGCAATATTAACTATTAGCAACCAGGCAGAGGGCTAATTGCACTGCTCTGAACCCAGCCTTTGCTTCCCAGCTTACAAAATGCTGCTCAGCATGTGCTGATGTGCTGCCTCTCTCTCCTTGACTCCACTGTAGGTACCCACTGGCTCGCCGAAATCATAACACACCTCTGCGCATCGAAAGCTGCTTTGACGTCTCCGATTGAGTTGGGAGACCTGTCCAAGCTGAAACAACTGAACCGTGTTTCGGGCAAGAGGATCATTCCCACCCACTTGGATGGCCACATGCTGCCCCCCGCTTTCAAGCTCAAGCAATGCAAGGTACTGCAGTAGGCAGATAGCCTTTCGCCTCTAGCCACATTGAGAAGCAACCAGGCCTTCCCAGTGTGCCTGAGGCAGTGAGCCAAATGTCACTTTGTAATGGGCCACCCTCTGCTCCTGGTGCCTGGTGATCTTAGGCCAGCTCCGCAGAGATGATTTGGAGACCAGACTTCCATTCTTAACACTGTCAGCCCTGGACCCATACCAGGTATCTTGAGCTATTCCCTGGATTCCAGTAAGAAGATGGGGATGGAGCAGAAGTGGACTTGTGAAGGAGACTGTTGAGCTAGTGCAGGGGTTCAGCGTGGCACACCCCTGTAGCCGTATCCCCATAGCCTCGACCCATCAAGACTGCAGAGCCACCCAGCTTTAGATGTAGACTTTTGAATGACTTCAAGCAGAAGTCTCTCCCCAAGCACCTATTAGCTGAGAATCTTTTAACGGAACTTTGAACCAGGGAATGTCGGTGCACAAAGCAGGTGCTGAGCATGCGGAGACCTGTAGCCAGCTGGGGTGATAAAGCAAGACTGAAATCAATGATGATGATGATGATGATGATGATGAATATTTATAGGTTTGTCCTGGTATCCAGTAATTCAGTACCCATGGTTTCAATTATCCACAGATACCATGGATAATGGGATGCCCATTAAAAAGATAGAGGAGCATTAAACAAATCTCTTTTTTACCTTGTTGCAGCAAAACCACTGATGTGCCCCTATCTTTACAAAGGTGTCCCCAGTGCTCATAGTTTCAGGTATCCATGGGAGGGTCCCGAACTGAACCCCAGCGGATACCAGGGCATGCCTGTATATCCGTTTTTCAACAGGAGTAGTTCACAAAGTACTTTACATAGTAAAATAAATCAATAAGTGGTTCCCTGTCCCCGAAGGGCTCACAATCTAAAAAATAATAATACAAAAGAGACACCAGGAACAGCTGGTGCCCTTTTGCTCAGTTAGCAAGGTCTTAAATCCAGCTTTTCAACACCCTGGGGGAAATGGAGATATAGTTATCTCCAGGAGGAAAATATTTTGTTGTGATGGGAAAGCCTTTGATGACAGAACCAAGCCTTTCCTTAGTAATATTTTGTCTTAATTAATTTGTAGGCAATCTACATTATCAGAAATCCAAAAGACACAGCCGTCTCCATGTATCATTACTACAGAGAGAATCCAAACCTTCCTACTGTAGATTCCTGGCCTCACTTCCTAGAGATGTTTCTGAAAGGCAATGGTAAGTAGAGGAATTGCCTTTTAATCTCTTTTGCCTTATCAATTTATGCACATCATGAAATCTTGGTGAATTTCCCTCCGCAGTCCGTAGGATGTACTGGTGAAACTAGAACAGAAAAGACATGTTCACCTTCCCCTGATTTGCAAACAGATGGTCACTTCCATGCTGCAGTTGAGTTTTTAGCCCTGCTGATGTCAACATCTCAGAGTAGTTCCACAGCAGCGGTGCACTCACAGAAGCAGAACTCACCCATCGAAGAGGCCAACTGACTGGAGAAGCCATCTCCGTCTGCTCAGTTGTCTCCATGGCTGCTCCTCCACCCCCTCTTAAATTAGAAAAGGACAAAGGGCTGGAGCAGAGGAGGATGTATGGTAACAGTAAGGAAGAGAGTAAGGGGCTAGGCAAGCGTCGGAAGTGCAGGGAGGACAGTATTTTGCACGGGTGCCTGGTGATCCTAGGCCAGCTCTGCAGAGAAGATTTGGAGACGAGACTTCCATTCTTAACACTGCCAGGGCTGGACCCATATCAGTTATCTTGAACTGTCAATCCCAAGGACCAAGGACCAAAAGGTGCACTTTTATGGCCATAGCCTTAGCTCCGTTTTTCAGGTCAAGACCATCAGGGTCTCCTTCTTGTTATCTAAACACTGGTTTATTGCTTGGCTGTAAAAATTTGTTCCCGTGGAGCTGGAGATCCAAAGATCAGCCTGGCCACAAACATAATGGACTGATTAACAAAGGAACATCAAGTGACTTGGGAATACATAGGCTGGCTCTCATATATAAGTATCTGTTGGTTGGTTTGTTGATTGATTGATTGATATACGCAGTGGTGCCATTCAAATGATTTAGGAACAGGAACTCACTTTTGATTGGCACTTGTCGGGAACCCGGAACCAGCCACGGAGCCCGTTAGGATCCGGAACGCCCGTTCCCCCTGAATGACATCACTGCCTTCGCCCCCCTAGGAATCCGGAGTCACTCCCTTTAACCCTCTGAGTGCAGGCCAACCAAGAAGAAAAGCTCTTTGCAGAGGAATTGGGAGGGGGGAGGAGGGAGAGTGAAGTGGGCAGAGTCAGCCCTAATTTTAACTAGTGGAACTGAGTCCCCCCGCGTTCCCCCTGCATGACATCACTGGATATACGGTACATACATATATATGCATACAGTATACATATATATGAGATTACTTGCTTGCTTGCCTTCTTCCCTACCCTAAGTCTATGAACCTGAGTTGGCTTACACATAATTTTAAAACATTTATATGGTTGTTGTTTTTTTACTGATTTACTCTATATACCGCCTTTCTCCCTGAAGGTCACCCAAGGCAGCATGATCAGTTTGTGATTAAAAAAAAAAAAAGAATTATCCTGCCCTGTCCAGAAGACTCAGATTGGCTTCTGAAAATTTCCAGTGTATTTCACATAATCAAAACCCTTCCATGAGGGTGCCTTTCTTGGCTAGCCCTGGTGTACTCACTGGCTAGTAGCAGAAGCAGTGGTGGTGTTCTCAGTACTGACACAGCTGGAGCCACAATCCCCCATAATGCCCCTGATGTGGCCTGGCTCTGTTGGGGACTTTGTGGAGACTCAAAATGGCAATTCCAGCACTGAAAGGGGCACCAGGAAAAAAAATAGAGGGGAAAAAACAGGCCCAATGGAAGTGCTGATGTCAGTGGGGTGATGGAGCCCAGCATTTGCCTGAGGGTTCTATGTGCCTTACACATAGATATCTCAATAATTTACTGGTAGAGAGTTGCACAATGTTTATGGCCTGCAGAGAAGATATTTGTCTTCTATTCTTTTATGCACTCTCTCTCTCTCTCTCTCTCTCACACACACACACACACAGTGATGGGATCAGCTAACGACTCGGGGGAACGCTGGGTGGGCAGCAGGAAGGCTGGGCAGGACTTCCGGGTGATTGACAGCCCGTCCGTCTGGGTCCGCCGCCTGCCCGCCTGCTGCATGGGCTGCCCTGGCCTCGGAGGGGGCGCCCGCTCGCCGGGGGGGACAGTGGGGGCCCCCGGGTGCCAGGGTGCGCAGCGGCAGGGCGCGCCACCTGGGGGCAGCCCATGCGGCGGGCGGGCGGGTGGCGGACCCAGACGGACGGGCTGTTAATCACCCGGAAGTCCTGCCCAGCCTTCCTGCTGCCCACCCAGCGTTCCCCCGAGTCGTTAGCTGATCCCATCACTGCATACACCCTGGTCAATGATGCTGGTTCTGAAAACCGTGCTGCAACTTCAGAAGTGCCCTACTGAAGGGGATACCTGAGATGGCCCCCTGCCTCTGTGAGATTGTGGCTGTTTTTACACTCTAGGTCAGGGGCCCCCCTTGGCTTCGCAGAACTCACCCAGAACTCTTCTTGCTATCTTTCCAGTTGTCTGTGGCTCCTGGTTTGATCATGTTCTAAGCTGGGAGGAACACACCAATGACAAAAACACCCTGTTTTTGTTCTATGAAGACATGAAAAAGGTAAACATCGCAACAAATTTTCTCAAGTAACAAAAGAACAAAAAACCGGAAAAAAAAATCAACATTGGTAACAGCCACAAACATCATCAGCCCCCTTCCCTGCCCTAAAGCTGCTATGAAGATACATGTTTTTTCTTAAAAACAAAAACCACAAACCATTCAACTATGTTTCTATTGAAAAGGAAGGATTTTCATACAGTATTCATCGGAAAAGAATAGCACATAAACATATAAGAGTGTAAGCAAAGTAGTAAAGATAGAGACTATGGATCACTATGATGAAACTTAGTGTCCATCCCTATGAATGTTTACTTAGACATAAGTTCTACAGTATTTAATGGAATTCTCTCCCAGGTACATGTGCATAAGATTGCAGCCTTGGCAGAAATAGTTTATCACTTATAAAGCACACTACTTTGTAAGTACTGTATATCTGTCCAGAATGACATATGTTGAGTTCCGCATGATACTTAGGTATGTGCATCCTGGATGATTGAGTCTGGGTCAAATTTGTCTCAGGGAGCAATCCTAACCAATTTTCCAGCACTGGGGCAAGGGTAATGCAGCTCCAAGGTAAGGGGACAAGCATTCCTTACCTTAAGAAGGCCTCAGTGACTGCACATGCCCCATTGGCACAACTATCTCAGTGTTGGAAAGTTGGTTAGGATTAGCCCCCAGTCATTGGTGTGCCTGCAACTGGGTTGTTGTTTTTTTTTTTTTGCATCCCACTATAACTGGGCAGGGATGTGGTGGTGCAGCGGGTTAAACTGCTGAGCTGCGAGCTTGCCGACCGGAAGGTTGGCAGTTCGAGACCACGTGACCAAGTGAGCTCCCGTTGCTTGTCCCAGCTCCTGCCAATCTAGCTGTTTGAAAGCACGTAAAAATGCGAGTAAATAGGGACCACTTCGGTGGGAAGGTAACTGCGTTCCGTGCGCTACGGCGTAGAGTCATGCCGGCCACATGACCATGGAAGCGTGTCCTAGGACAAACGCCAGCTCTTTGGCTTAGAAACAGAGATGAGCACCGCCCCCTACAGTTGGTCACGACTAGACCATTCGGTCATGGGGAAGCCTTTATTACTGGGCAACAAACCCAAAGCTATATATACTAAACCTCTTATCCCAGCACCAACCCTAACCTATCTGTGTTTAAAAATAAAAAAGTACATCAAATATAAATGTGCATATACTGAGACACAAGTGTCCAGGACGCAAAAAGAACAGACACAAATACCGGGATGCATTGACTGTGACACAGTTGTCCAGGACGCAATGGTCCGGTCACTGTCCTACAGATAGCCCACATTTCACCCATGGCTCATTTTCACAAATGAGATGGAAAGTGATCAGGTCATCTATTGTTTGTGTATCAGGATCTTTCCAGAGTTGTGAAGAATATCAGCACCTTTCTGGGGGTCAATGTCAACGATAGCATAATCAGTGAAATCTGCAAAAAATCTTCATTCGGTGAGATGAAAAGTAACATGGAGAAAGAAAACCACGATCCCAACCATACAGTCTGTGCACTCACCTCCAATCGGAACCTGATACTCCGGAAAGGTAAGTCCGAAGCCACAGAAGGCCTTCACTGGTCTTAGCCAAAGGTCTTTGGACTATTTTCCACAGGGGGCTGATTCAACCATTCCCAAAGGCAGAGGGAACCACCGTTATGGAACTGTACTACTTCTTGACCAAATATGGTATTTGACAGTGGATCTAGGTCTGGGAACCAGGACTGCAGTACACAACTACAAAGCATGGGGCACTGTGTGATCAGAGGCATACCTAGAGAGGGATCACAGCACTAAACTTTGCAATCAGTTTGAACTCCTCTTCATAGCTATTCCCAGTGGCTAGAGCGATACGGAGGCTATGTTGGCTCCGAAGAGGATGGGGAGCAGCTGCTTGCAAAAGTTAATGCTGTGACACCCCCCCCCCCAGGTACATCACTGTGTGTGATTTGCAAGGGAAGAAGAGAGAGTCATGCTTGAGTCTCAGCCACCATTTCTCTATCATTCCTTTATCATTCTCTATCATTCCTTCCCAGGCTCACTTCTGCATGTCTGCTATGGCTGAGAGGAAAGCTGCTGTGGGGAGGAGAGAGCCGGGGAGAAGTGGCAATGAATGAGCCCTCCCCCCCCATGTCTCCCCTCCAGCTTGCACCCTCTACCATCGTTTTTAGACCTCCACTGGTGACGTAGATCCTCAGCCCCAGGTCTCCACCAAATGTCTAGCTTGGCCTTCAGAAAACATAGGGGGAAGGGGTAGCCTACTGTTCTCCCTGATGCACCTCTCTCAGTGTACAGGATGATTTTGAAGCCGAAATACTTCCAAACAGGTGATCCCCTGCAGATCATTTGAAATGGTCTAGCCCAGTGGTTCTCAAACCTTTTAGCACTGGAACCCACTTATTAGAATGACTAATAAAGACGGAACAGCGTCTTTATGACTCCAGAGGCGGCTGCTTTCCTGAGACTGCAGCAAGAAGTTGGCTTATTTCTCAGCCATTTTCCAACACTAAAGTGAATCATCCAGAAAAAAAGCCTATTTACAACTTTGACACAAGCAAAACAAAACAAAAAGGGCTTTGACACAGCCCTCCCCCTTTCCAACATGCCCTCTTCCCATATTTTCAATATTGCTGCTCTAGGTTCTTTGCGACCCACAGTTTGGGAACCATTGGTCTAGTCTTCACTGATCTTCACCATATACCTTTCCTGTATGTTTGAATTGGCTTGTGCGGGCCATTCTCATGGATTCTCATCATCATCATCTTGGTTTTCCTTGGTTTTCAAAGTGGACGTGTTTACCACATCTACATCTTGTCAGCCGTATGAAATGAAATGTTGCTTTTTTAAGAGAGAGAGAGAGAGAGAGAGAGAGAGAGAGAGAGAGAGAGAGAGAGGACAACTGAGAGTTGGAGAAAGTTGAATTCTGAGACCTTAGCTCAGAATTCACAGAACGATACACACAGCTTAGCCCATAATCCTGTGTGCATCATTGCTCCCAGGTGAACATTATCACACCCAAAAGGTGGGATGCTGATCTTTGAATGAGGCCCCCGATGGGGCAGCTCAGGCAGAGTTCTCCAAGTTGGAGCGTACTTCTTTATCTGACTGGTCTTATCGCCATTAATTTCCGTCTATCTCTTTCATCGGTCAACACGGTCAACACTACTATATACACAGAGTATTGCAAGGTCTATAAATAAGGTCTATAAGATAAACAAGGTCTCTGGGTTTATCTCAGACCAAATACAGACCAGACATATTTCCTTCTGTCAGAAGCTGCAATCACTGCTTCTCTTATCTGGTTTTTCTTTGCCAAGGGGGAAAACAAGTTACATCAGAAAGGAGTGAATAGGCTGATTAGGTGACGGCACGGGATCGATGAGAGGCCTTCGCACGGGTGGAGGGTACATATTGTTTTCGTGTGGAAAATTCCAAGTTCAGTTGCTGTATCTGCAGTCCAAAGTTCTTAGGAAGCATTGCTGGGGTGGACCCTTGCATCGCTGGCAAAGGATCGTCCACACTCCCAGGAACCCGGACCATCACATGTGGACTAGATGGGCCTTTGGCCTGATCCAATGGGGCTCTTCCTATGTGCAGAGCCTGTGCATGCATGGCTATAGCTGCAAAGAAGCCATTTCCCATCTCTAACAGAATGCATGACAGATCCTGCTCCTCCTCCATGTGTTCAGTGAACACACAGTTTTAAACGGGCAAAGGATTTGGGTATTATTCCCCCCTTACAGGGATTGATTATCTCCATTTCCAAATAGGACTTAATGTGCCAAGGAGTCTGGGATGTATCATGTGGGTGGAGAATGGATGGAACTAGATATGCTGGTTTAAGAATCAGTCTCTGCATCATGCCAGTTGTCTGTGTTTCCCTTTGAAGGTATTTCCTCTCAAGAGGAGACATTCAAGAATGAGGTCTTCCCATGTCATCCACACCATGTAAACCTAGGTGGTCTAAGTAAAGCTGAGCCAGTAGTGTAGCTAGAGGGGGCAGCATGGTAAGTACTGCAGGTGCTACAATGCACCATGTAAGTGGCCACTGCCACTCGCCATCAGTAAGTCAAACCAAATAGCACCTCCTGCAAGTTGCTGTCAGTGTCCAGAACGGCTCTGACGGCGAGTGGGAAGGGCTGCTTTCCCACAGTGCATTGTGGCACCTCCAGGACTTAGGCTGCCTCTGTCTCCTCTGTCTCTGTCTCCTCTGTCTTCAGCTACTGAGCTGAACCATATGATTTTACTGCATGTAAACATTGGCTCCAAGAGACAACACAGAAAACAAAAAAACCAGGGCCTGTTGCAGCTTCTCATTGTATGGAAATGTTCCATGCGATTCTACTTGCTAGATAGCAAAGGCACGCATGTATCTGTGAAGACAGCAATCTTCTCCCCTTCTCCCCATACAGTACTCAGTTGTAATTCAGCCCAAGCGTGCATGAAATAATCTTCTCCAGACTTTCGCTGCATACACACCTCTCTTCTCTTCCTCCCGTGTCCCTCTCCAGTGGCATTTCTATAGGGGTGGCAAAATGCTAAGTTTTGCAAGAGCCTGAGCTCCAGTGTAAAGTGGTCCCTCCCCCTTGCCTCCAGAGCCATTTGCAGCACGGAGACCAAACCCTTTGAGCCAGTTTTCTGAGTCGCAAATGGCTCTGGACGTCATGGGGAGGGGATGCTTTACACAGGAGCTCAAGCTCCTGCAAAACTTAGCATTTTCTCCCCCTGTAGGAACGCTAGTTCCTTTCGTCAATGGGCACCTTCAGGACAAGGATCAGGATCTGATCACTGTGTAAAGCACCACTACACATAGGTGGTGCTATATGAATAATACATTATAAGAAGTGTTGGTTTATCACAGGGGTTGGTGAACATGAGATGCACCCAGTGATCTTACACAGAAGGGATATCCATGTAGGAAACGGCTCCCTCTCATTTTCATCCAACTTTTGTTTCAAGGTTCAAAACGTATCACGTTTCATTTCCAGTTTCACACAGACACAGGTATGCTTTTGATAATCTCAGCTGTCTTAGCACCACCAGTTGGGTAATTGTAGCTTTTCAATTTTTTTTTCTCCGTTAAAATTCTCTAGGTGCTGTCGGTGACTGGAAAAATTATTTCACTCCCAAACAGAACGGGCTGTTTGAAGAGACATTTAACAAGAAAATGAAATTCAGCGAAGTGGCAAAGCATCTTGTCTATGAATTCTGATGTGAAGGCAAACGTCAGGCAGCTGGTGACTGTATACCAATGTGTGCACTACGGGTCAAGACATTAACAAGACTTCCTGTTTCCAGATTTATGGGCCAGTGAGGTTTCTTCTTAAGAAGAAAGAAGAAAGCATGTAGCCAGTCGTTTATGAATCTGTGATGATGGGGCATTTTGCCCCATTAAGTTGCTGGATGCTTTTATGAAGACATGCTGTATGCTCATAAATGAAAAAAAAAGAAGAAGACCATAATTATTGTACATTAATAAATATGATTATACATAAAGAAGCAAGGAGGCCCAAGACATTTAGGTGCCTGGGGTAGAAAATCTAAAGGGTCCCTCATCCTAGTTAATATGGTGGAAAAGCCAACAGGAAATGGCCTATTCCAAATGGGCTTAACTGGCTTACGTAAACCTGGCCACCTACACACTAAATGTCATTTCACATGGTGCCTATTTGGGAGTTTTCTATGCTGTCTGCTGTTATCAGGGAATACAATGTACAGGGGGCAAAGGAGAAGTATAGAAAGCTGAAATATGAGCCTTGCTCATATCATGAGTACTGAAGAAAACAAGGGGGTGAAAATACATTTTATTCCACCCTGGGCACCAAACTGGATTGTGACTAAGCGTGTTGTTTGCTCTTCTGTGGAGTTCTCTTTTTGTAAATAGTAGCTGGGGGGGGGGAGGTATCTCTATGAGGACCTTGGGAGAGGTGGGGTGTTTAACCCTCACATTATGTTCCTGATAAAAATAGCCTGCCTGCTATTTGCCACAGAAAGGAAGCCAGCATTGCTCACTGAGGGGGGATTATGAGGTGGAGTTGGTGGCTGGAGGATGATCCTGCTTTTTTGGCAAGGACCAGTGTTCACCTTGTTCATGTGAAATGACATTTAGTGTGTAGGTGGCCAGGTTTACGTAGCTGAAGCTCCAATACTTTGGCCACCTGATGAGAAGAGAGGACTCTTTAGAAAAGACCCTCATGCTGGGAAAGATTGAAGGCAAAAGGAGAAGGGGGCGACAGAGGATGAGATGGTTAGATAGTGTCACCGAAGCAATGAATATGAAATTGGGTGAACTCAGGAAGCTAGTGGAGGACAGGGAGGCCTGGCGTGCTGTGGTCCATGGGGTCGCGAAGAGTCCATGGGGTCGCGAAGAGTCGGACACGACTTAGCGACTGAACAACAACAAAGTGTTCACCTGGGTGTTTTAGGGTGTTTTAGGTCCCTTCTGGCAGTAGGTCCCTTCTGGCAGTAGTACTATCAAGAGCCAAACTTAGCAGAACTACCTTCTGGCAAGGGCTACAGGGCCAGCAATGCTACCCCTTTGCCAACTTCTGCTGTTTGTAGAGAAGAGAGAGGTTGATGCACTGGGGCTTGTGACCCTGCCTTGCTATTCGTGGTGCCCAAGGTTAGAACAGAGTGAAACAAGAACACCAACAATGCCACAAGAGGATGCTGCTGGCTCCTGTTTGGTTTCCCTTAACTCAGCATGGCAGCTATAGGAGAGCAGGTGGATAACAGGCAATCCTGCTGCTCTGTTCTGCCAGCAACCACGGCTGTTCCTGCTGCCTACGTACAGGGTAGAGGGGAGGGGGAAACTGGCTTGTCTTCCAGAGCCTTAGAATGGAGTCTTATGAGATCACAGCCTATGCTGGGTAGGAAGGGTGCAGATTGAGCCTTCAGGTTTGGCACTTGCCTACTTTGAATCACAAATCTGAGACAGCTACTTTGACACTTTGGTTTAACCCGTTAGATTAAGAGCTCAATCCTAACCTGGAGTTAGGCTGGCACAGCTAGGCCAGCAACATTTGGCCAGCAAAAGGACCACTGTAAAGCACATGTGGACCACTCTCGGAGTCAGGGAGGATGGCGCACATCTGTGTGTTGGCCTCTCTGATTCCGAGAGTGGTCCAAACATACATTACTAGGTCTTTTGTGCCAGCCAAACTTTGCTGCCCTAAATCCAGGTTAGGAGTACGCCCCAAGTTTATTCTTCCTGCAAAATGCAGCAAATATATTGTCCTTCAGGGACTATTTGAGTCATCATGGCAGTGCCCTTTTCTGATATGCCTGCAGCAACAAACCATTCATTATGTCACAAATGAAAATGAAAAAAAGAACCAAGGAATCCAATATTCACGTTAGCCACTTGGCTCACTTCCATGGGTGTTATGATTCTGTCACCTAGAGGACTTTGAAGAAGGATGGTGGCACCTAGTGGCCAAAATTTGAGAAGACTCAAAAGTATTTTACACCAGCAGTCCTCCAAACTGTTGTTTAGGGTCCTAATCCTGCAGCTGTTCATTACCAATATGAATCCGACAAACAAGTCATTCCTAGATCCATCCTCCATGAAATTGTTAAGATGGAAGCTACCACTTTTGTAATTCTGTCTGAAGAGGAGCATATAAATGTTCTTATTAAAAATAGTCTATGGTAGTGATTTATTGGTTTTGACTCTATTTGCAAACACTCACTGGCAGGAGCAGACTAGGACCTTGTGGAATAGCAACCAAATGTGCACCTTTTCCAAATTATGGACCTGGAGGTCAAGGCTTAGGATGGAGGGAGGGAGAGAGAGAGAGAGAGCACTACTACTCTGCTAATCTGGCGAAGGCAAAAAGCCAGGCTTCTCATATTCGTAACAGGCTTGGCCAACAACACAGAGGCTGATACAAAACACTATGGCTCCTGCCGGGGAGGGGGGAAGTGTGTGTGCATGCATTATATAATAAACATAACGGAGATCACACTGGCTTGGTGCACACTGTACTTGCATGCTCCCTCTTATCTGTCTGTGCTCTGTTTCAGTTCCTGGTTGGATTCAACCATGGTTTACAGCTGAACAGGCAGTCCATATTTTATACAAACCATTGGAAATCAAGATTGTAATCTATTGTTCCAAACCCAGGTATAAGCCTGCCTCGAAGAGCCAATTCAAACCACAGTTTGCTGATTTAAATCCGATTGTAAACTGTGGTTAGATCAAACTAAGTGAAGCAGAGAGCACAAGGGAAAGTGGCTCATAGTTCAAGGTTGTTCCATCAAGGACTCTGAAGTCTGCATTTAAAACCTTGGAACCTGAAATCAAACTCAACACTGTTGGGAGCCAACAGGCTGAAGCAGCCATCAGGAACATGAAGCCAAATTGCAGATGCACACACGATGAGGATAACTCACATGCTGCGTACATGGCATGACATGCACTCACCCTAGAGGGATGGTCTTCAACCTTTTCTGTGACCCTGATACATAAATGAGGAGCCCCACCACCATCATAAATAAGGTTGGAGCCCCACCACCAATCCCACCTCCATCCTGGCACCTGATCTACCCCCATTGCTGCCCACCCCCCGCTCCCATCTGCCCCATTTTCCCCTATACTACCAAATGTGCCTTGACAACAACCCTGTGAGGTAGGAACATGAGCAGAACTGGCCTTGGAAGCTGCAGGCAAGATAGCAAGAAGGGGCTGTGGAAGAGGACATCAAGAACTCAGTTTTGATAAGGCAGCCCCATGATTGAAGTGGATCCAGCCACTCTCTTGCACAGGCTTTGAAAGGTTGCGGTGACCCTCAAAATGAGGCTTCGTGACCCCTTTGGGGTCCTGACCCACAAGTTGAAGAACACTGCCCTAGAGGAACTATTTCAAGTCTAAACGTCAGTGAGAAGAGTTTAAGCCTAATGCTCCTTGTCCTGGCAAGTTACGTTTCCTACTTTTAGGAAAGCTTTGGCATGGGGAAGGATGTGGTCATTTAAGTCCCCACTTTCACTGTAAAGTAGTGCAGGTTTCAGAGGTCTTTCCGTGATCATTTGTCCAAGAAGGAGCTTTGTGAACATGACCCAGAAAAGGGAACGTTTTATTCAAATGAATGAAAATTCATTCATTTTCAGCAAGTCTCAAATTACAAGAACAGCAGCCAAATTAGAGCTGGTCTGGAATAGCGCCTGATGAACTGGGCCACTCTCTCCTATCTAAAGGTGGGAGAAAACTGAGAATAAAATAAAAACACCGCCTCCTGCACTTCTCATTTTTTGAAAAAACTGGATCTGCAAAATAAGAGACCATTTTATTTATTATTTAATGGTAGGTGCACAGAGTGAATGGTACGTGAAGCTATGACGATAGCTTCAGCTGTTGCCTTTATACCACCTATCCAGTACACTTATAAAGCAATTATAATCATGTTATTTTTAAAAAATAAAAACACATAATGCTGCTTTCTGCACTTCTGCCTTTGGAAAACACCAAAATCCGGGGTGGGGGGGGAGGAACTGTTTTCTCCCACCTCTACCCCTATCTCAAGTCCAATTTAGAGCAGTGGTGGATCAAGCATCTTCCAGCCCTGAAGTCCTTAGGCAAGTCCTGCTGCAGATACACAATTCCTAAGAGCTGCCAAGAACATACTGGGGAGATTTCATATTCCTACCCACTGGGACTTTTTAGGTAGCAAATTCCCATGCTAAAAAAAGTCCATTGTTTTCACCAGGTCAACTTCTGGCACAGCAGCACGGTCTCGCTGGATCAATACTTTTCATTAGCCTCCCCCTCCCTACCGTCCACCCCCCCTCCCAATTGTCATTAGTCCTATTTTGGTACATGAAAACATCTTTGCCAGAAGCAGGTCCCTGAAAGGCAAGCGTTGATGCTGCAAACCTTTTAGCCTTTTAATAAGATCAGTCAAGCAGCCATGACCTGAATCAGCTCGAGTTGTGGACTTTCACACTAGCATGATTGCAACTGAAAATTAACGATTTGGTTTAAGTGCCTGAAGATGCAGGGTTTTAAGGATTTATTGTCACTGGGCTTTGGATTCCTGAAACGTCAAAAGCAAAGAGGGAACAACAACAGAAAAAAAACCTGCAGAATGAATTAGGACTCCCCTGCTGCCGAGTGATGGCTGCTGAATGGCTTTCTCGTCTGTTTCTTTCCGGCCGAATTCACCTTTTCCATTAGAAGGAATATGTGCTCTGCAAACTCCCGGATTGCACCACGGCCACCATTACATTTGCAAATGTAGCTTGTGGCCTTCTGTGCGGCAGGGCAGCCGTCGGCAGGAACTGCACTCATGCCGGCTTTCTTCAGACACTCCACATCAGATTCTTCATTTCCTGCAGTGAGAGAGATGTCAATACGTATCAGATGAGGGCTAGGAAGTGGGTGTGGCAGTAGAGAAGCAGGTCGCCTGTCCAAGGCAGCAAGTTCAACAATGCCATTGTGGACTCACAAGTCCTTTTTTTTTAAAAAAAAATATACTTTGGGTGTGTACAACAGCAAGTGAAAAACAGTACTGGATCAAACCAACTACCATAAACAAAGGTTCAGCTGATTCCAAACCAGAGCTTGGCAGTGCTCTGCTAATGCACTGTTATTCAAACTGTGGGTAGAGACCCACTTGGTGGGTCGTGACCTGATGCCAGGTGGGTCACAGAAATCTAGGAGCAGCCATCTTGGAAATTGCAGACCTTACTCTTGCTGTAGTATATTCCTTTTGTGAGTATTAACAGTTTAAATTTTCAAGTGAGTTTTTTTTTTACTTTTGTTTTTAGTTCAGTGCTTTTACATCATATTTTGTCCTAATCTTGCTTTCTGTCATAGACCTTCCGTGGCTATGCAATTGCTTCAGTTGAAGAATGCCAGTTCGCATTCTACAAGTATCAACTATTTACGTCACACTGATGGCACTTCCTGCTTGATGTTACTTCTGACTATGACATCACTTCCAGTGGGTTCCAACACAAGTGCCATTCTAAAAAGTGGGTCCCAGTCTAAAAAGTTTGAGAACCGCTGTGCTAATGCTTCAGAAATCATTTATCAGAAGCCCAAGGAGAGGGTTATAGCTGAAAGATGGAATGTGCTTCACCTGGATCTTATAGTGGTCTGTAGATTCTCTGGACCATTAACATCAATAACCTCCATTAATGCAAACAGTTCTGGCCTGTGGGGTAGACCTGAGATGTGAGGGAAAGATAGGGCACAGATGTTTTCTCAAGTCTTAGCCTTATCAGCACCTACCAGAGATGAGCATTATCTCCTTGGCTGAGCTGCCTTTTCCTGTTCATAGTAAGTACCTCAGAATGCCAGGTGCAAGGAAGCGGCACTGGGATGCAGACATCTTGTTGTCCTGTGTGCTCCCTGAGGCATCTCATAGGCTACTATGAGATACAGGAAGCTGGTCTAGGTGGGCCTTTCGTCTGATCCAGCAGGTTTCTTCTGTGTCCTTAGTAAATTTACTTAAATAGTAAATGTAAAATAGTAAAAAGTAATGGTGACCTGTTACTGGGGAGGAGGAGTAAAAATTATGTAAAACAAAGGTCACCAAACTGTGGCCTGGAGGACACATTCGACCCACTACAAGATTTTTTCCAGCCAACAGCATCTTTTTTTCCTCAGAGTATTTGCTAATGTTTGACATTTTTATTCACTGTGCGTCATTTCTCAGTTTAAGCACAGCATTATTCCGTTGTTATTGTCACATTTGGTTTTTTTCTGAATCATATCATGCCGAATACAAAAAAAGATCCAAGTAAAATGTATTCATTCATTTAAATTCCTTTCATTCATAAAAAAGACTTATTTCTTTTGGCCAGTGGAAAGTGTAAAATATACGATGTGGCTGTACTGAAGAGTTTGGATACCCTGCTTTAAATAAATGATTTTTTTTTCAAAAGTAGCATTTCATTTTTTAAAGGGGAGTAGTTTCTTATGTTCTTAGAAATAGTAATTTGGTAGTTTGTTGTGCTAATAGGGCTACATAGTACTGCATCCTGAATATATATAAACATTCAATTTTTTATATTTTTTTAAAAAAATCTTACACAGCAGAAGCTCTTAGGGGCAAACCTTTGGCTCAAAATAAGAATGGTAGGGGAAGGACTAAGCCAGACCCTACTTTTTGCCAGCTTCCCATGAAGCCAATGGTGGCATTCCTCCTGGTGCCTACCATTTTTGATGCCACCAGAATTTTTCAGAGCACTGTACTCAGGCCAGCACAGTTAGGCCAGCAAAGTTTGGCTGGCACAAGGGCCACTGTATATGTTTGGACCACTCTCGGAGTCAGGCACACATCTTTGTGCTGGCCCCTCTGACTCTGAGAGTGGTCCAAATGCACTTCATGGTGCCAGCCAAACTTCGCTGGCCTAACTGTGTTGGCCTAACTTCAGGTTAGAATTGTGTCCTCAGATATATCTGCAGCTGTGTTTTAAAATGAGAGCTATTTGTTTTTGGCTTCAATCATTTCGCTGTTGCTTCAGCGTTTGTAAGCTATACCAGTTAGCATTTACAAAAAGGATAGAAATACAGTCTGCCCACGTTTTATACAAGAGTTAAACTTCAAAGTCAGGTAATAAAAAGAAACTTGCACACTCAACATTATCTTGAAAATCCCTTCAATCCCAGGAATATGTCCAGGAGTCACTTAAAAAAAAAAAATCTACTGAAGTCATGTGGGAACCAAGACCAACTGAGGGAACAGTGGATTCATTCTCCCCTCATGCTTACCCCAGGGTACATAATAGAAAATGGAACAGCAGGCGGAATTTCCCTCTTTATTTAAAAATGAATTTCCCTCCTTTTTCTTTTTTGGTTTTTCCAAACTCACACAGGTGAACTTGAGTAAGTAAAATAGGCATAAAATGCTGGTTGGCTGACGCAAACAACTCAGACTAGAAGAGAAGGCCTCACCCAAATATGCTACTTCTTTCCAACATAATCCCATTTCCTTCCTCCATTTCTCTACAACGTGCAGCTTCATGGTCACATCAACTTCCACAGTGCAGCCCAACTTCATGGCAGAGAGCGTCTTTGATGAGCGCTCAGAGATCAACCGTACCTGCTCAAACCAAAACACAGAATAGTTTGGCGTGGGCCAGCAAAATCGAAGTTGCACAAACGTACACACACACACACACACAGGAGAAAGATGCAGCACCAAAAAAAGGGTGGCTGGTGGGAGAAGGTTGTGGTGCCACCCCTCACCGGACAGTGCCTGGGGCATTTGCCCCACTGCTTTCCCCAGGTATGCCAGTGGTCAGATACAATACTTTATCCGTCCCTAGATTATGTAATAAGGGCATACTTACAGAGTTGTTGTAAGGACCATGCTTTTGAAACTGTAAGCACCATGTATTACTATATTTTCAGGGGTGTTTGAAAACGATATTTTTTTGCAGATTGTTATTTGAAAGGCAGAAAGGGGTTATGCGCTTTTATTCTAAGTTCTCATTCCAAGTTCTCATTCTTATTCATTTTAAATGCTTTAAAAGTGTACTAGGTAGGCAATATAGGCGATACAGTGTCAGCAGATGAAGCCACAGTATTGTTTCCAATTGGAAAAATAATCTAGGGCACAATCCTAACCTGGAGTTAGGCTAGCACAGTTAGTCCAGCAAAGTTCGGCTGGCAAAAGGGCTGCCGTAAAGCGGATCTGGACCACTCTCGGAGTCAGGGAGGATTGTGCATATCTGTATACTGGCCTCTCTGACTCAGAGTGTTCCAAACGTACGTTACAGTGGCTCTTGTGCCAGCCAAACTTTGCTGGTCTAATTGTGCCAGCCTAACTCCAGGTTAGGCTTCTGGAAAATAACTAAGCACCAAAATGTGGTGATTTATGTTCTTACTCAGGTATTTTAACCCTGCCCCAAAGGTGGTGTTTTTATGCATTTTTAGCAACAAAAACAAAAACTACTTATTTGACATAATTCCTTTCTTTCTGCTAGATATGGGGGAAGGGCCAATGATAATCAAAGAACTGGAGCCTTGCCAGCTAAGCAGGACTCCTGCTCTGGCTGTCAACATTGCTCCAGGGCTTGAGATCTAGAAACATGCCCGCTCTAAAATGAAAGGCAAGAATCTGAGATCATGGCCCTGCCACGCTACCCCTCACCCCCAGGCCCAGCCATACCTCAACACCTCTTTTCTGAAGCAAGTTAATTCCAACGGCATCTCTGACGTCATAAGAAAGTGTTTCTTTTTCGTCTTCCGAAACATAGATGTGGCCGGTGGTGAGGCATCCGTCAATGGTGCAAACGAGCAGCTTCACCTTCTTCAGGGCTTCTTTCCCAAAATAGCCATATCTAAAAATACAGATGCACCAACCATGTACTGAATTTTTTTTTAAAGCATTTGCAAGGACTGTGCCCATGTAAGTAGGACATGTGACTGGGAAGGAGGGGGGGAGAGACAGAGAAAGCAGACAGTCTTAGTTCTCGCTGAGTTGGTTAAACTGTGTCTGGGTTTATGCCCCAGTTCCCTGACAGACCCTTTTGTCTTCCTTTTGCTTTTCCGAGCTGTCCATCGTTCTGTCCGACTTATCTGGTTGAAAAGAGAATTAAATGCTGGATATCCAGCAGTTCTACAAAGGCCTGAGATTGTAGAAAGAGGGGTGATTTATTTATTCTATTTACTGTATTTCTATCCCAACTTTCTTCCATACTGAAGGGTTTGCTGGCCTAATTATGCCAGCCTAACTCCAGGTTAGGATTCTGGAAAATAACTAAGCACCAAAATGTGGTGATTTATGTTCTTATTCAGGTATTTTAACCCCGCCCCAAAGGTGGTGTTTTTATGCATTTTTAGCAACAAAAACTAAAACTACTTATTTGCATAATTCCTTTCAATTATTTGCATTGGGGGAAGGGCCAATGATAATCAAAGAACTGGAGCCTTGCCAGCTAAGCTGGACTCCTGCTCTGGCTATCAACATTGCTCCAGGGCTTGAGATCTAGAAACATACCTGCTCTCAAATGAAAGGCAAGAATCTTGAGGCTTATCCCCCCAATGTGCTTGTTTCCTACATGCTGGGAGCTGTATTGATAAAGTGGGGTGACAAATAGTCCTCATCTTCAGCCTGTGCTGCTGCAGGCCAGGAAACATTTTCCTTTTTACTGAGCTTAGTTTTAACTAATGTTTTACTCAATTCTGGAGACAAAATTGAACTGATGCCTGGGAATTATTAAAAGGGAGACAAACAGCACAATAGCAAGACAACTGGCTGGGCAAAAAAGGTCTTCTTTTTACCTCAGGACTCTTTGCTCCGCAATAGGCCAATCGATGTCCACATCTATATCCACGCTGTGCTCAGCGCGCATTTCGTAGTAGGCCATTTTCCCACCCTAAGTAGAATTAAGGTGATGTCAGCCGATTTTGCTTACAGAGATAGAGGAAGGGCACGATGGTGGCAGTGGCACAGAAGCTCCCTGCAGGGTACATGCAAGCATTCAACTCTCCTCCACCGGCAGCCAGAGAGCTGGTGCATAGCAGTGGCCAAGCTATGAATTAGGAACTCACCTGCTGCGAGTCCAACCTCTGCCATGAACTCCCTGTGTGACTTTAGGCACGCCACTTTCTCTCTCAGCACTACAAGAGCATTGTAAGGCTAACACCACAATACATTATGAGTACAATACAGTAATACTCTTAACACTGAAAAGTGCCACACGAATATGACATAGTTGTAGTATTTCTTCTCACTAGGAAAGAAGAAATTGAGCCTCATCACCAGGACAGGTCTGTAGTTACTTATCACATTTATATCCTGGCACAAATGCTCCAGAAGCACACACTGCCATCAAGTCTCAGCTTCTACACTGCTCCCGAGTGCTTAACATCAGTGCCGTGCCCAGGGTGCCAGCCCTGCAACCTCTCCGCCACCACCTATTTGCCAACACCCACCAACACCTGTTGCCTCCCTCAGAAGGTCAAATCACACGAACACTGACCTGGAAATACCCCTTTTCAATCAAAGCCCTTTTGGCAAAGTAAAAAGACCCGTTTTCATAGAGCTCTCCGTCCCAGTCCTGCCGCCGGGGGCGTTTGGCGGGATTCAGATTCTGAGGCACCGTCACTTCACACGCTGCCAGGAAAGAGAAGAAACAAAAGCGGGATGAGCGCTTCCTGCTTAAACACTGCCTGGTGCAAAGAACATCTGGCTTCACTGAAATCTGCTTTGTCGCCTTGATCTTTTGAGGGGGAGGCAAGCTTGTGAGAGAGCACATGCTTTACCCAAAGGAAGAGTCCCAGACCCAACCTCCAAGGCTTTCAGGCCACAGGACAGGAAAGATTTTGCCCGAGGCCTCATGGTGCTACTGCCAGTTGGAACAGCCCATACTGAGCTAGAAGGACCAAGAGAACATCCCTCTGAAGAGTCATACAGGAAAGCTTGACAAGCAACGGAGAGCTTGAGAATACCCCCACCTCCTTTCTTGACTTCACTCCATCTAAACTGATGCCGCCTCACAACAGAGAACACCGAGTCAAAGCCGTCTTCCTTGATCATTTTGGCCACTCTGATGAGGTCGGTGGGGTGCAAACAAGGTGAGGTCGCTTGAATGTTTCCAATGACATCAACCTCTGGGGGAAAGAGGAAAAACCCGAAGAGCTTGAGGAACCAACTCCCACAAAAACATGGCAGATACTTAAGACAAAATACTGCATGCGATGTTACTTGGAATGTACCTATACAAGGGGTCCTCTTTGTCTCTGGGCTTGGTACCTGCAGATTTATCCAACATGGGTTCCAAAACCTTGGCTGGAGGACCCAGAGAGACCTCCAGGAAGCGACAGGAGGTCGTGCCTCTGAAAACAGGTTTCTGAGGTTGTTTGAGGCATATGGAGGTTGCACCTCAACCAGGTCAGACTGTGGATTTAATTATCTGGTTTTTGGCATCCACAGAGGCTCTGTTCCCAGAACTCCTGCAGATGCCAAGAATTGCCCTGTATTTTATATTATTAATAGTTGCTTTGCTGCAATGCAAGATCTTTTGCCCAGGCCACAAACTGACTAATTACAGCTTATGAATGCATTCCTAGAAGTACTTAGCTACCGGACAGTTCATTGGAAGAGAGGCTTCTGAATTGACATCTTCACACCACTGCATAGCATAGGTTATCGCCCATCATCCTGAAATTCTCTACGACAACCAAAAGCAGAAAGCCCAGATGTACAGCAAGAACCATAAAGATTAGAACCATAACAAATGAGACACAGATCACATGAAACGTGATGCAAGCAGCAGCAAGCACACCCTAAAAGCTGATTTACACATTATGGTTTCTAGCATTATGGTTTCCAGATGCCTGCTTATAAAGGGGAAATGTGGATGAAGAAACTGGCATGTTCCTAAGGGACAAGAGCGGCCACTTGCCCTGGGAATCATTCGTTCAGCTGCAAACCCAGATCTATTGCTATTTAATATGTGAAACCACCTTACGAGAAAAGTAATGGTTTTCCAGATGCATTTGCTGGTCTCGGGACTAAATTTGTTTAAAGTGAGCCTCTCCAAAATTCACTGAGGCAGCAATCGTAATGCACTTACTTGGAGTAAGCCTCAGAAAATGCAATGGGACTTACTGCCAAGCACATGCACATAGACTCATGTTAAGGGTCTAATAATCCTACAAGAAGCCCACTTCCCACTTGGTCTCTTGAAGAGTCATCGCTGTACCATCATGATACTGGAGGAACTCCACAATAGCATCCAGAGAGGTTGAGGAGTCTTTGGACACTTCTGAGCTCCTTCGATGGACTTGCGCCCCAAACTGCTTGGCCACCTTCTCAATTTCGTCATGATCAGTGGAAACCCACACACTGTTGGCAGACAAAAGGTGGTATGCGTTAGTGCCTGGAGGGACAAGGAGGATCAGAGCAGTTTTCTGAGTGAATCTTTACTTAGCAGTCACCAGAAGGCTGCCATTACTTAAGGAAACTTTTGAACACAATCATTGTAAAGCACCTGCATACCTGAAGGAGGAGGTGGCAGGGATCAGCTTGATGAGCAACCACACCCCTGCCTTAACCTTTTAAAGAAAATGGCTATTTGATCTACCTTGGACAGAAGGCTCATATACAGGGAAGCATTTAACATAAGAAGAGCCTTGATAGATCAGACAAAAGGCCTATGTGGCACAGCATGGTGCACTTAAGCCTGGTGTTTTACAATGTATTAGCCAGAGACAATACCATGATTGTACAGGGATATCATTGGACCTTGTCGTGCAGCCTCAGCACCTTCACTGTCTGCAGAATAATGCAGAAGGATGCTGGATGCAGTATTCCCTAGAACAGGAAGCATCTACAAGGCGCTGCCCGAAAACCCTCAAGCATTTGCATCATTTCTACAGTAGACACGGGGCGTGATACTGCCTCAGAGTCCACCCTTGCTTCTATTTTTAACGGAGGTGAGAGAAAAAAATGCACGATTGTATCCAATGAGTGCAGCCGCAAGTGCCGCATTTTCTTCGCTGTCACAGCAACCCGTCTAAGACCAAAAGCAAACCAGAACGTCAAGCAGAAGCCGGACGTCCTGTTTGGAAGCAAAAGACCTAATCCGCTTGGAAATAAGGCGGGGGGGGGGGAAACGTCGCTCGCGCATGCGCAAACCTCTGGAAGACGCCTGAGTCGAGGGCTGCCCTCAGCACCCAGCCTATCAGCGGAACGCCAGCCAGGAGCTTAATGTTCTTCAGCGGGATCCCTTTGCTGCCGCCGCGGGCCAGCACTACCGCAGCCATATGCCGAGGCTGCAGCTCTGCATCTCCAGACGGCCGGCAAGAGGCAGCAACTGCCGGAGAGATACCAACGGCAGCCGAAGACATCCTTTCCTGGAGCGAAACCTGGCAGCGAACATACCCTGTCTGCCACGTCCAGGCCCCGCCTCTTTATGTACTCAGCGGCGGTTGAGCGCGCGGCTGGAGCATTTTGGGAGATGTAGTTTTAGGTGGGTGCTTTGGCTATATGGCGGACAAGGATTTCTGGGAATTGTAGTTCAATGGCCCTATGGGGGAGTGGTAGTGTTTTACTTTGGTGGGAAACGATTTTTGCCTTTTTTTTTTTTTTTTTGCTCTTAGGTAGGAAAGCCTAAGGGTCAAAGGAAAGAGAAGTCACAGTGCATTTTTTGAGGGGTCATGGGAATTGTAGTTCTAAGGGTCGTTCTGCTCTAAGGGCAGCGTGAGAATGCGTGGGGACCAAGAAGGTTAGATAACGGGAGACGACATGCCTTAAGAGGTAATGCTGGCTAAGTGAAGCCAGGGGGCGGGCTTAGCAGCCATGTTGGTATACTCAAAACAATCCTCATTCCAAGCATTTCAGATTGCTTTGCTCGTACTGTTTAGGACTGAATAGTTTACTCCTTAAATAAAAACTTACGAAAATAAAAACGTGATCGTGTAGAAACATTATTGGTAACTTTATTATGATTCAATATGCAATTACAAGGTTAAATTCCTCATAATTATATTACTGAACATACCGGACGAAATGCTACTTGCTGTCTATTTAAACTCAGATTGCACTATTGTGACAGACTTATTTTTTGAAATCTACACAAGCAAAAATAAAACGGTCATGCATGCCCCATAAAAAAAAATTCTGATAATGTTCAGAATTTCATAAATATTACAGTAGAAAATGAAAGGCGGAAAAATAAAGTGTGAACGGGACGGAAAGAGAAAAAAGGGGAGGGTGGGAAAAAATTAGATAAATATATAGGAAAATTACATTAAAATCTCTTCATAACACAAGTAGTTGTCAATATGAGAGTAATTCTTTTTTACTTCTAGACTATTAAGAGTATTTTTTTAAACTTCTACACTCACCCCCAAGAAAAACAATGGGCTATTAAGAATATTTTTTTAAACTTCTACACTCCCCCCCCCCAAAAAACAAATTCTGTTAATGTTCAGAATTTTGAGAATATTACAGTAGAAAATGGAAGGCGGGAAAAAAGTGTAAAAGGGAAGGGGGAAAAAGGAGGGGGAAAATATTTCTTTTTTACCTTCTAGACCATTAACAGTGGGTGTCTGAAAATGGTGAATAAGACTGCTAGGAACAACAAGAAATTACACAGCTTCAAAAATAAAGCACTCACTGTTTCAGTGAACTGTAGTTTTATTGAACCGATGTAATGTGAATACATGAATCTTTCCGTGGAAATTAAATCCCATTTTTCATACAGCGATTCTCACACCCGTATGCAGAACACGCAGGCATGCTTAAAGAGGTTGATATTAACTTTTACACACGTGCAGGGAGATTTTTATTCGTGAATTCGCGGCAATTCTCCTCGGCGGCAATGATCTGAGTCAACCATATTGGTATACCCATGTGGCTTCAAGAAAATGATGTCATGTCATCTCCTGTTATCCTACCTTCATGGAGGGGACTCCTTGCTTGATCTGCCGGGGATAACTGTATTCTGCGTTCTGTGTCTTGCAGCTACCGCCAGCTGGATGACTTTGGGAAGCCCACAAGCTGCATGTGGCTTTTCTCCACATCTCTGCTCTCCAGAAACTTTCATTCAGCGTACTGCCTCTGAACATAGAGTTACCAGATACAAACAGGAATAGAGTGCCTATACCTTTAAGCACTGTATAGTAGCAGGAATATTAGCAGGCGCAGCTCAACATGGAAGGGTTTAAAAAGCTGCACCTGACAAAATTCCATCTACTATACAAAGGTTAAAGGTATAGGCATTCTGTTGCAGTTTGTATCTGGTAATCCTAACTACCGACAGACCTCATGAATTTCCTCTCATGCGACCCCTTTCCCAAACCTTATATTTTAGACCAGGGGTCAGGGAACTTTTTTACCTTTTACCCCAAAATATATTTAGATACGCCGACGTTACCCTCCCCCCCCCCGCCAAAACAAAAGAAAAAAAATTACATATTGGAACCCATTGGTTTTTATTTGATTAATTAATAAGCTTAATTAATGCTATAATATGAAGTTGTAAGGAGTTTGGGTACACCTGCAGACCTTGAGAGAATAGAATTCAACCCTTCTGGGTTACAACGAGCATACCTTTTTGACAACAGGTTTAGGTGCTTGGACTTAAGATTTCTCTCTATAATGAACAGATTGGGGTGGGCTGTCTGTCTGTCTGTCTGTCTCTCTCACAGAGAGGGGGGGCAGCAACCGCAGTTCTGATTTTGTTTTTGTTTTCTGCTGTTCGCCTTGCCTCGTTGCCTCCTGCCTCTCTTTGTGTCCTTGACTCCTTGCACAGGCGCAGGCACCCCAGCCCGCCCCGCACTCGCTTGCCCGCCCGCCCCACTCCTTGGGACAGCAAGACAAGGCAAACCCAGGGAGAGCCCTAGCTGCTCACAAGCAAAGAGGCACGCCCACAGAAGTCATCTCAACACCCCCACACACACACCTGCACGCCTGCGGGCACATGCACACACACACCTCAGCCGCTCACCAGAGCCTCCCCCATGCCTGCACATCTCGCATCCCTGCCGGGCTCCTGGGTGGCGGAGGCAGCGGCGGCGGCGGCTCCTCGGCCTCCCCACCTGGAGCTGGTTCGGGCTCTTCCCTGGCGTCGAGCACCGCCAACTCCATGGCTGCCTGAGTGCCAGCTGGGAGTGGGTCTGCGCCAGCCTCGCTGCCTGGAATAGGCTTGGCCTCGCCAGTTCCCCCATAACCCGGCACCGCCGCAGTTGCAGCCAGAACCGCCATTTCCTCTGCTGTTGCTTCCTTCTCCCTCTACCAGCAGCGGGATTGATAACCACGGCCTTCTTCGCCGCCTGGGAAGGGAGGGGAACGCTGCCTATTGGGGGCCAAGTACCTTGCCGCTTCTAATCTCCTATTGGAAGCAAGGGAAATCCATCAAGCGTGAGAGGAACTTCCCATTGGTCAGAAGAGAGAACATTGGTCATGAAGGAAGGATGAGGGAAAAGGGGGGTGGGGCATACTCCTATCTGTCCATTACCCCCAGGAATTTCATTTTTACCCCATTTGGGGTAATTTACCCCTGTTCCCTGACCACTGTTTTAGACCATATAAATCACTGTTTCCCCATGTCTATGTCCAACTTTCCACCACATTCAAGCATGACCACAAGATAGAAGCCTGGATGGCAGGCAAGAAGGTGCAGGTGTGATTGGGCGGGGGGGGGACTCTGAAGTTGCTGAGACGAGGCGGCAGGTAGCTGTCCTGGAATTCACCCTTTTACTTTCTCCCCAGAAAGTCAACTGTTGCCATTCTTCTTGTGAGGAAAAAAGCAACACCAAGGGAGCAATCCTAACCTGGAATTAGGCTGGCATAGTTAGGCCAGCACAAGGGACACTGTAAAGCACATTTGTACCACCCTCAGAGTCAAGGGAGGATGGCCACTCTGAGAGTGGTCTAAACATACTTTACAGTGTCCCTTCTGCCATATATTCCTATATTTGGGGACATAGTTGTGCTAAGAGCAAGACCTACATGTCACTCCTTATTCAGCATGACCTGTAATTCTTAAAGTCAGGCATTCAACAGAAAATACCAGCATTTTCCCCCAGATCCTTGTGGAGGAAAGACGGGGTAAAAAGTAAAATCCCAAATATACAAGTCCTCCAGGCGCACTCCTTGTCATTGTCCTAGTTTATCATTGTTTTCCATGTATTTTGAGTGGCTTCTGTGTTATCTGTTCATCTTTGACTACTGATCCTGTTCCATAGATGTGTTGGTTTATTATATACAGCTTGCTGGCAGGGTTTGCTGCAATAAATTTGCTCCTGGGCCAAGGGATGGGTGGGAGGGAGTCCGGAAATTGAGTTATGCTTAAGGAAACGGTGCACAGTTCATGCTGCACAATTTATATGGCATAATTTTTGTTTATCCTCACAACCATCACAGCGATTCTGGAGAAAGCGACAAAATGTTGCGTTGAAGACTGCAAGAGGCAGGCCAATGATCTGGCAACACCTCGGGTATTATTATTACTATTTTTTGCTTCCAGCAGATGGCAGCCTGACCACATAGGAAAGAGCTGTATTATGTGTGGTGCTCCAAAAACGTGGAATCTAAGGGGCAGAGGACTTCTTGCTGCAAGCTTCAAAAGGGCATTTGGCTAGCCCTTGGCAAAGGCAAAATGCCAGACTTTGAGCCTTTGGTTGTGCCCAACAGGACAATCCTCATGATTGAACTCACCTTGGGTGCATCTTCCATGCTCAGCGAGATCCAAGGAAGGCTTACTTCCAAATAGTAGACTGATGGATGAGTTGTGCCCTGTAAGCGGTCAATGGGTGCCCCCCCCCCAAATCCCATGGATTGCTGGTGGGTGGGTGCAGCCTGCAGCTCAGCTACAGATCTCTGCAGAGTAGCAGCTAGGATGGACATGGAGGAGCTCTTCAGTCCAGAGCCAGAGTCACTGAAAGAGAGAAAGAGAAAAATAATATAAGAGATTCCGGAGACAGAACCGGAGAAGATAAATATTATTCCTCCCTGTTCTTTTTCCCCTTTCAGACCTCATGATGAATGGGGAAGAATCTGATTAAGGCACTTCTATCTGAAGTTGCTCCTATTTCTAGTCTCATCCTTGGACAACAGCCTGCTCTGCGGCTCCTAGAATAGCATATGTACAAATTATCTCTGGTTTGGTCAGTCTTGATATATAGCCAGCGTTAGTTGTAGTTCTACTTTAAAACAACTTGAGAACCCAGCTCTCTATCAGGGCTCATGAAGGCTTCTGTGCCTCAGAACCAATTTTTTGGGTGAAGTGAAAAAGACAAGTAGTTTTGTGCACGTCCAGCTCACCTTTTTCTCCTCCATGGATTATCCCAACAGTTATTCACAATGCTGAATTGGAAGGGTGCAAGACAGACAGGCTCACATCCAGCAGAGGGAACTGTTGCAAAGACCTTGCCAGGCTTAAGCAGAATTAGGGACCTGAACGGAAAGCATAACAGAGAGACTGATAAGCATTGTCTGTAGCAAATTCCTCATACTGTGTGATGATGGCAAAGTTTATTGTCAGAGGATAGTCAGCCTGGTTCCAAAATGAAAAATTTGCAAGGCAAAGCATGGGTCTGTGGTCTTTCCAGAGTACAAACAATCGGTTTAATACATGTTTAGATCTGGCCTTGCAGTATGCTCAAATGACACAAGCAGGACCTTGTCAGACATCCTGGTCTGCAGAAATCTCAGCAGCCACCTTTCTGCTGCAAAGGGGCCCAAGTTCCTCCTGAAGCTTTGCCCTTCTCAGGGCAGGATATTTCCCAATTTGGCTATTGCCCCCAGCCAGCAATTCTGCACCCTGGCTGTCACAGGTCTTGGGCAGGTCTTGGGCTTGCAGCCACGATTATGGTGGCAGGGATGTGGACCAGTAGAACGCAGACACATTGATCATCTTGTCCTGTCTCTGGTCCCACACAATGGCCATGTGACAGTGCATTGACACCCTCCTCTCTCAGCTGGTGTGGGTTGTGAGAGCCGTTTGTTGAAATGGGGGGCAAATGCTTGGTACGCAGATCACTTCATGAGCACAAGCCCTGGTTGTGAGTCCTGTCCAGAAACACCCTTGCGTCGGAGATGGATGTACTCAAGGGCTAGGACAATGGCCGTTGGTGGGGGTATTATCACATGTACTGATCCACTTTCATGGACCTTGTGATGAAATTCAGGGTATGAGTCCATCTGGATGAAGGAGCTGATCATCCCCAAGGAAAGAATGGCCATGAGCATTTTCAGGCTGGCGTCAGATTCCAATTACAGGATGCTGTCAGCCCTGTACATGTCCAAAGCCTTCTCCATATTTGTGGAGGTTTGTGAGGCCATCACAAACACCTTGCTGGGGTTGCTCACTAAGCTCAGTGCAGAGGCATGCCGGGGCTTTTCCGTGTCCTAGGCATGCTGCGTGATATGACATCACACTTTGTGGTGCGTTTCCCAAATGGCACATTTCCCTCGATCACTGGCTTGAGGAGCAAAGGAAATGCGCGGGCACCTTCAGGAACAGCCGGGACGATTTTGCTCCAGTCGGCCCTGGAGGTGCCCAGGCAGGCGACTCTCTCTGGCTCAGGAAGTGAAGGGAACTAGACAGGAGGAAGGGTGGCACACTTCTGTCTGCTGGACTCTCTGACTTCGAGAGTGGTCCAAACACACTTTACGATGTCCCGTGTGCCGGTCAAACTTTGCTGGACTAACTGTGCCAGCCTAACTCCAGGTTACGATTGCACCCTAAATTACCCTTCCAATGATATACCCTTCCAACCCCTGCTAACTGGGCAAGAGGCACTTTTTCGGGTGGTATTCCTCTTATATTTAGCAGGGGGAAAGTAATTGTCCCCATTCACCCCAGCACAGTGTCTTTTCTAGTGGCTGCTGCTGCTGGTGTTCTGCATTTTTTAGATTGTGAGCCCTTTTGGGACCGGGAGCAATTTAACTGTATTATTATTTGCCTGTAAACCACTTTTTAAACAAACCTTGTGTTGAAAAGTGGTATATAAATACTTTTGATTGATTGGTTGGTTGGTTGGTTGATATATAACACAATGGTACTATTCCTGCTTACCAAGGTTTTCAGAATTTTGTCTACTAGCATCAAGCTCATCTGGTTGCCCCACTAAAGCTTGGCACCCGGGGCAATTGACTCCCCAAGCCCGTCTTTAGTTATGCCACTGCATAAGAGGTACATCTGAGGGACATTTCACATGTTACTTAACACCAAACCTGGGTTTGCTACTGAGTGCATACAACAGGGAGCTGCACTCAGTCCTGGCTCCTGATGATGGCAGCTGCCTGATACAACCTCTGTTGATTGCAGTGGCAGAATATATTAGGTGTCCATGTAAAAAAGATATACAGTGATGCAGAATCCATACAGATGTGGCGAGAAGCCATTCTTTTATTAACCAACGAGAGTGTGCCCTCAGCTTACCCCAAAGGGCTGTCAGATGGCGGAGGCATAAAGCTTGCGCACTGCTGCACTTTTCTATTGTAGGCACATATATTACAAAGCTGGATGGCTGGAGTTTTTCTCTCTGCCTGCCTTGAGCCAAAGGCAGCAGTGAGTGTGCTTCAACCTGAAACCTGCAGCCTATTCTTGCTTTCAATACGCCATCCCTAAAGAGCTGCCTCTTTGTCCATCCTGCTTCTTCAGATGGATGCAATTGATCCTGGTAAGTCCTTTCCAATAAGTGGCTGGGGGAAGGTGCTGGAGGGAGGAAAATGCTGCAGTTGGTAATTGGGACACTTTTGCATAGCACAAGTGTTATGTAATATCTTTCAAGCAATGCAGCTCTGCTCCGAAACATTATTATATGGGCAGCAGGCTCTCTGATCCCCTGCTGATTTGTTCAAGGTCTGCTGCACCAGGTCTACAGAGAAGGAAGGCGCATTTGGCAAGCAGTGTAATTTCTGAGTGAAAACTGGGACTGGAAGAGCCTTTGCATGTCAATTCAGAAGTCAGTCCAACTGTGTTCTGGGGGGCTTACCCTCAGGAAAGTGTGTGCAGGATTGCAGCCTAAACACCTCCTACAGAAAGAGTGCTAGGACATATGAGACTAGAAATTAATTCCGCTCTTAGCAATGATGAACTTAATAGCAATTGTCATGAGAGGCAAGCAGTAAAATAAATCATTTCTGCTTCATTTGCCAATGTTGCCTGCACTTGTAATAAACAGCAGACAAATGCTTGGCAGATCAAATAAGTAAAATAGTAAAATGGATCAAATGGAGTAAGACAATTTGGTGCATTAAAAATGAGTTCCAGTGAGTACAATCAATCAACAGTATTTATATTTTGCTTTTCAACACAAAGTTCACAAAGCAGTTTACAGGTTAATAATAATAATAATAATAATAATAATAATAATAATAATAATAATA
>JAJKFI010000010.1:2191137-2211356 GCA_029204185.1 Lerista edwardsae
AATAATAATAATAATAATAATAATAATAATAATAATAATAATAATAAAGTCTAATGGCTCCCTGTCCCAATAAGGGCCCACAATCTAAAAAAAATGCAGAACACCACCAGCAACAGCCACTAGAAAAGACACTGCACAGGGGTGAATAGGGACAATTATTCTCCCCCTGCTAAATATAAGACACCACTTGAAAAAGTGCCTCTTGCCCAGTTATCAGGGATTACTCTAATGTGACTAAAAATACAGAACTGTGTTAATTGTGGAGTGCAATTGTATCGGAACGGTATCTGTCATGATCTTCAGGCAAAGGCCTTCCTAGCCAATTATGAAAACTGCAAGCTGAACACTTGTTACAGCAGCTGGAATTGCCACCATATTTTTCCCCATAAGGCAACAATTGTAGTCAAATGTAGAGATTCTTACAATGTCCATGGGAAATCTGAATAAGACTAGTGGAAGAGGGCAGGGATTGGCTACACACTTCTAAATATTTAAGGCAGTGTCAATGTATGTCTGAAGCTACAGTCCTACGCACACTTGAGAGTAAACATGCCTTTGAGGTAAGTGGACAATGCCTTTGAAATACCCTAGCAGGCCTGAATTGTAGTTACCACGTTGTAGCCCTAGCAGGGCCCCTATTTTTTAAAAATGCTGTACATTTTGATAGTCAGCAATTAAAGACGTTGCTGAACTTCACCTGTTGAACGTCTGCAAGTTATGAAGCTGTTGAACATTCAAAAAGTCCCCATGAAAAAGACATCACTGGTATAGAAAAGACACTCTGGAGGTGTCCATTTTGGCTGTTGTTGGTGAGCAAGGAGATTTTGGCTGGTTTTTCTCTCCCCATGTGTCTGATTTGCTGCAATAGACTAATATAAGCAGTCTTGCCTGCTGGAAATGGTCGTTCTCCAGTTTTCTGCCCTCTTGAGTGCATATGTGAGAAGGACAAGAAGAATCTGTACACTTCAGAAACCCAATAGGAGGCAGCAGCTGATCTTCCCATCATCATCCTAAAAATAATCCACTCTGGGGCTTATGTCGGCTTCTTCAAGCGGAGCAGATCTCTGTTGTCTGAATGATATTGGCCACACCAGCAGAAGGTGTCGCTGGACATTGGGAGTGAGTGTTTTTGAAGGTAAGACACTCTTCACAGTTTGATGTGGACTTGCAAAATGTTGTCTCTACTAATCTTTCCCCCTCCTTTCCCTTTGGGAGAGAGTTCTCTCCTCCTATTCGTACTTCTCCCGTTTACTACTGAAAAGTGCTTTAACATTTTCTGCACCAGCTCTCTCATGTTGCTCCTTTTCACTGTCTAGACTGGAGATTATATTTCTTCTTATGAAAATGGTCGCAGTAACTTTTCACTCCTGGTATGCAAAACCTGATGTATAATCTGAAGGGAGGCAATGTAGCAGGATTGCACTGGAGAGAGAGAGAGAGAGAGAACCAAAAGTACAACTGCGATAAGTCTGTATTTTTTTCGGCAGTTCCACTGTGTTCATTAAACATGGAGAGGGTATAATCCAAAGAAGATTTAAATCCTGTTGACATCAATGGTGGATATGGTTTGTGTACATGTTTACCGTATCAACTGAACTTTAGGTTGTTTAATTTTGGCAAGATTGTATCCTGATGATTTGGTCTGATCTGCCTGATCTAAACTGCAGAGAAATCAACAAAAGGGGAACGTTATTTACTGTACATTCATTTTGTGGGATCCTGGACACACACACATTAGGTATAACCTGTTACTGCAGTGGTTCCCAAACTGTGAGTCAGGACCCACCAGTGGGTTGCGAGTCAATTTCAGGTGGGTTACAAAGAGCCTAGAACAGCCATATTAAAAATATGGGAAGATGGGATGCTGGAAATAATTGGCTGTGTGATTGTTTTACTTATGACAAGGTTGTAAGTAGACCTTTTCTTCATGATTTACTTTAACTTTTGAAAATAGCAGAGAAATAACCCAACTTATTGCTGCATTCTCAGGAAAGCAGCAGGCTCTGCCATCACAATGATGATGCTTCCAGCCAAGACATCACTTCTGGTGGGTCCCCGACAGATTGTCATTCTAAAAAGTGGATCTTGGTGCTAAAAAGTTTGTGAACTTTTACTGCTTTTGGGGGGGAAGGCAGCAGGTAAAAAGGTTTTATTAAAGTGGTGCTTGAAGTATTGTGTAGAACTGCCAAATTGAAATAATCCATATAAGACTGAAAATTCAATAAAAAATTCAATAAAACTGTTAGCAGTACACGTCATATATAAGATTAATGACCTGATAAATACAAATGGGTAAATCATAGAATTATTTAACTTGGGCCTCTCACAGATAATGATGGGTTGTTTGGGCTGTGTTGGAGATAGTAAGGTTTTATTATGAAAGCAGTGTATGCTAGCAAACTAAAAAGAGTTGCAGGCCAAATCTGGCTGTACACACCACTCCCAAGTACTGAGATTAGAACATAGGTTTACTCTTATGTTGTAGGCCACTAATTCAGAAATTCCACAGCAGTGATTTCTATTATTTAGCTTCCTTATTCATGAATGATCTGGGGCAGGGAAAAGGATCAAGAAAGTACAGAGGCAGTCGACAGCACAAAGACCTGAAGTAGAACGGTGAACAGTGTTGGCTTCAGGTCAATGAGACTCAAATTGTGGTTCCGTGCAGCACATGTTTCACATGTGGACGTTTCCAAGTTCAATCTCTGATACTTCCAGGCAGGGCAAAGAAAAATGTGTATCTGAAACCCTGGAAGCCATGCCAGTCCACGTAGACCACACAGAGCTAAATGATTTGGTAGAAGGCTGCTTCCTGTGACCCTCTGTGCTCAAATCCTGATCTCCCATAAAGCATGCTGAGTGCCCCTGGGCAAGTCACTCTCAGCCTAATCTCTCTCAGTACTTGGTCTGATAAAATGTATCCTTTGGAGGAATGATGTGATATAAACATAATATCTGAAAATCTTTGGAAAGTCTTTCCATATTACCTGTTCTATAAATATATGGTGAACACAGGAGCCATGACAGATTAGATGGATGTAGCACTAGGGAAAGTAGATACCGTAAAACGAAATCATGGTGTATTCTGATCTTTGTTGTAATTACGTTCACCATCCAAAACTACACCATGAAAGTAGGAGAAATGCATACTATGAGAAACAGAAATTAGCAGAAACAGAGTTGCAAATACTTTTCCATGCAAGGAAAAGCAAGAAGCTGGTGTAGCAGAATTGCTAAATTGTAGCAGAATAGCTTAAGAGGCAGAGTTACAATCAGGACATCCCTGGTTTACAACTTAAATCTGCCATGAACTCTCACTAGGTGGCCTTAGGGAAGCTACTCCCTCTCAGCCCCAGTTACAACGAGGGGGGGGGCAATAATATTTACTGACGTGGGGCTCAGTCGCAAGTGGTACAAGTGTATTGTGCATGCTAGTGTCGTAAAAGTGCTGTAAGGCACATGCAGCATAGGCAGTAAGGTCTTACTGCCCGCACTGTGGCACTGCCAGCCCCTCGCCACCCAGAGGCAGCGACGTGATGTCAGCATCCTCAGAAGGCCTTCTCTGGTCCCCCTCTACCTTTGGAGTTGAGGCAGGTGGTGATCAGGGAACAGGACCCTTTTGGTTGTGGTACCCAAGCCCAGCAATGCTGTTCCCACAGAATCTTGTCTGGCATAGCTCAATTCTAACCAGCACTGGTGCAGTGGGCCGTGTAAAGTCCCAGCCTGCTTATTGAGGCTACTCAGATCTGCACCTGCCAAATGGCCAGCACAAGAAGCCCCAGGTTAAGCTTTCAGGCCTGGGGAGGGGGAATAGGATTTGGCATGCACCAGTGTTGCTGATCCTTCCTCCTCTTGGGTCTGATCCTCCCCCATCTTGCCCTCCCCCAGCCTGGCATGAGCTTACCTGCTCTGTAAGGATCCAGCCCCAAAGATGTGGCTCAGGCCACCTGCCAGCACTGCCTATTCACTGGCTGTTGCAACATGCTTTACAGCACATTTGCGACACCTTCAGCTGGTGTAGCACTTGCTCCACCTGCGCAAATCACCAATAGGATTGTGCCATCTGTTTGTGGTCTTTTCAGCACCAGGTTCAGCACCTTTTCTTTCCCAGGTTGTTTTTCAATGTCTTTGTTTTTCACTCTGTTTTAATGTCAAGTTATTTTAAGTGTTCTTGTATTTATTGTATTGTGCGATCCATTTTGATTGCTCTCTTGATAAAAATTTGCTGTAGGAGTCCCTTTGGACAGAAAAGCAGGATACTAGATTCCCAAGAAATTAGCAAACAAGAAAATACCCTGCAAAACTTGTTAGCAGAAATGAAAGCAGGAGAATTAGATGTACCATGAGAGCTTTTCCCAACTGCCTTTCAATCTTTGGCACTCTCCCGCACTTCACCCCCCCCCCACTATCAATCTCCAGCATAAGTAAACTCAGGTGTCTTGTTTCAGTATGAAAGCACTGAGCATTCAAGCTGTTTTGACTCCTCCAAGCACAAGGCCACATATCTCCTGGAACACCCAACCCACATTTCTGTTAATAGTTGTTAAGCTTAGCTCATCTCCTGCTGTGAATTGTTGATTGCTTCCGATTTAGAGCCAGGAGCCAGAACTTCCATGAGATTCTGTTTATCAGGGCTGTGGAAGACACACGAGGAACAAGGAAACATGAGGAGAGCGCCAGCCAGCATGATCCCTTACTCTCCTGCAATGTGAGACAGGGGTGTGCCCAAATTACAGCGGGAGATGCTTTGCTATGGAGTGGCTCCTCAGGTGACAGGAGAGTGGAAGGGTTTCTGGCTGGTGAGTCAGGAAGGCCTTCAAAATTGGCGGAGCTTCAGTGGGACCAAAGGGGAAATGGTTCCATAGTCATAGATTACTTCCTCAATCCAACACAATAACTTGGGTTACTTTCCAGTAAGGAAGGTTGGCAGCTACATGGTGGCAGAAAATGAGATGTAGGCTGCAATTCTATGCATGTTTTCCTGAGAGTCAGGGCGCAATCCTAACCTGGACTTAGGCCGGCACAGTTAGGCCAGCAAGGGTTGGCCGGCACAAGGGCCACTGTAAAGTGCGTTTGGACCACTCTCAGAGTCAGGGAGGATGGCACATGTCTGTGTGCTGGCCTCTGACTCCGAGAGTGGTCCAAACATACTTTACGGTGACCCTTCTGCCGGCCAAACTTTGCTGGCCTAACTGCGCCAGCCTCACTCCAGGTTTGTTTTGCCCCCGAAGCTGCACTGAACACATGCCAGAACTTGCTTCTATATAAATGTGCAGATGGGTATAGAGGGGAATTCTAAGTTTAGGGGTCCCAAGGCAATTTCTGAGGGCACATGACGTGTGTGGCATAAGCCAGTGTATATTTTGCAGTGCCTGAGACAGTTTCTGGGGATCCCAACTACAGGGCCGAGCTTAGTTCCCCCATGGAAGAAAGGGGGAAAATACAATGTGCTTAGTAATTTGGGGGTGGGTGAGGAGGGTGGAAACAGATGTACATTGACAACCACTTCAGACCTGATGCCTGGCATTTCACAGTCAAGGTCATGGGTTCTATGAAAAAAGATGTGCACTGGGGCGCATGGGGTGTGGCTCGAATCAGGCCTGATCTTGGTTTTGAAATCTGCCTGCACAGCCAGCACAAGGTTGCTGATGGTCCAGGAGCAAAGCCTGCACCTGTTCCAAGGTACTTCCTTCCCACCCCCTGAAAGCATATTGGGTGCCACCACTGACACCAGTACTGAGGGTTGCCGGTTCAGCCTCACCAGCTTCTCCCTTTGAGGGGTGTGGGCTATTTCCTGACCTGGCCGACGTCTGTCTGTCTGATCAGAACCTTACTACATTGTTGTTAAATGGATTTTATATTTTAATAGACGTCCCAGTATCCATGGGATCAGTGGATAACTGAAATACCGAATCAGTGCATACTAGGGCATGCCTGTAATTCTAAAATGTGTAACACTGTGCAGTTTTGGAAACAGTGGAGAGGAGAGGTCATATTATCCCCCACTTTTTAATCTGAAGGGGATTTGACCATGACCTCAGTCGTTATACAGTGTACCCTTAGTATCTGCCGACCCAACATTCACAAATTTGATTCATTGCAGATGCTGCAGATACCAGGGGAAAGACACTCTGGTCTGCTCATCAAACCGGAAGCGGCAGCGGATTCGTGTATCTATGAGAGTTCCTGGAACAAATCCCCCATAGTTAAAAAGGGTAGACTGTACTCATGTAGGTAGCGCTGCTTGTAGGCCTTGTGCTCCTGCCCTCAGGGACTCTTTCAGAGTGCAGTTCTAACCTGGAGTTAGGCCAGCATAGTTAGGCCAGCAAAGTTTAGCCAGCACAAATGGTAAAGCCCATTTGGACCACTCTCGGAATCAGGGAGGATGGTGGACACCTGCGTGCTGGCCTCTCTGACTCCAAGAGTGGTCCAAACATACTTTATGGTGTCCCTTGTGCTGGCCAAACTTTGCTGGCCTAACTGTGCTGGCCTAACTCCAGGTTAGGATTGCACCCTCAATTTCATGATTTCCAAAGGCTTGCGAGGTGGAGTGAAGTCTTTGTGCCTGAACCAAGAAAAAAAAAGACGCATCTCTCCATTATGTTACCTCAAGTTTAGGAATGTTTTTGCTTTTGACAGTACAACTGACTGAGTGGAGAAATGAGCGTTGCGTTTTGTGGCAGCGACAACCCTTCTGCCTATAACATCACTGGTGGCTTCTTAAGGAATGTCTGCTTTCTGGATGCCCTCAACTTGGTACCTCATGTTTTCCTCCTATTTATCACCTTTCCCATTTTGTTCATTGGTAAGTACTCCAGCTGCCAGTATGCGGCCTTGCTTGTTAGTGCTTTCTTGTCAAAAAATGTTATGTAAAATTTTATAGACTACATCTGCAGCATCTTGTTCATATCTCTGGAGCATGTAGCTTGAATGTTCTCTGGTTTAAAATAAATAAATAAAAATTCTTCCCCAGACAAATGCACATTCTGGTAGGTGCCAGAACCTATCCTTTCTTTCTCAAGCTGCCCTGCCCCCTTTTCTCTCCTCAGACATACACCAGCCAAATGGCTGGCATGTATCTGAGGAGCCATAGGTGATCAGGCAGCCTACTGGGGGCATACTTTAAAGGCGCAATCCTAACCTGGAGTTAGGCCGGCACAGTTAGGCCAGTAAAGTAAAGGACCACCCTAAAGCGCGTTTGGACAACTCTCTGAATCAGGGAGGATGGCGCATGTCTGTGGTCCAAACATACTTTACAGTGTCCCTTGCGCCAGCCAAACTTTGCTGGCTTAACTGTGCCAACATAACTCCAGGTTAGGATTGCACTCTTATTTACCTATCTCTCTGATCAGACAGACAGACTTGTCTGTCTGATCACCCCCCATACACCCATGCATGCCATTATAAGCAGCACGCGCCCAGTCAATGTGGCTGCTTCAGTGTCAATGTTGGGGGACAGGATTCTTTTAATGCTATTTTGGTATATTCTTGGTTTCAGGATGGGGAAGCCAGAGCTCCAAAGTCCAGATCCATCACAACACCTGGCTCCACTTTCCAGGTCACAATCTACGCTGGATCCTGACATTCACCCTCCTGTTTGTGCATGTGTGTGAAATAGGAGAGGGCATCGTTTCAGATACGTAAGTGCTTGGGATTAGAACAAAAGCCTTATTAAACTGTGTAACCAGGCTGTTAATTTGGTGGGGACTATAGCTTCGTTTTGCAAAGGCACCTTTGTTTCCAAAATAAAAACCACAGCTTTTCCTTGCATGTTTTCCTGCATGCAAGGGACAACTTTGCAGGAAAATGCCAAGGAGATTCACTTCATATGCCTGATTAATTTTCTACCAATGATGCACTGGAGATTGCATTTCTACCAATGTTGCTCTAATGTATAATTGGTAGAAAATGTTAACCTTCCTTCCTTCCTTCCTACGTTCCTGCCTGCCAGCCTCTTAATCCATCCATCTAATCTATACTATACCAATCTATACTATACCACCCCCATTCAGTTCTGTTACTTCCAGGGCAACTTATATTATCCCAAATAATCACGATGATCAAAATATGAAACACTGTACAAATTTACTGGAAGAAGGAAGGCTTTGGACTCTCAAATTAGCATGTGGAGTGTTCAAAAGTCCATTGAACATTTGGTACTAATCTTGCCTTTGTAATACTTGCATCAACTTTGTAAGGCAGCCTTGCAAATAAATGCACAAAAGTCAGCAGCCCACAATAAGACCATTATCCTGGTCACACATGCTAGCATATGCTGTTTTTGACACACCAACAGTCTCTAAGAAAAAAGACCCTCTTCTAATGTTTCTGTAAGCATTCCTGCTTACATCTTATCTGTCAGGGACAAGTAGGCAAATACCTTTTTACATGTGTGCTGCATTATTATAACCTTATTGTACATAGAAGGGTTGAGATATAATAGGTATAGTAGCTTGCCTAAAGCTACTGAATGAGTTCATTGCCAAGCTGAGATTTGAACCCAGGACTCCCCAGTTAATTGCTCATACATTGCCTTTATTTCCCTTGTAGGCGTTTCCCCTCCTGCCACTTGCATCTCTTCCTTCCGGCTATCATGGGATTTGTCGCTGCGACAACATCTATTGTTTATTACCACAATATTGAGACATCAAATTTTCCAAAATTACTTCTGGGTAAGTTGTTATTTCTTTCATCTTCTGTATTCAACAAGCTGCACATGCACCTCACTGGGCATTTTGGAGGCCACCTGCGCCACCTAAGACATGTGTGAAAGTTTTGTGAAAGAGGCAGGAAGGAAACTTCACACAGAGGCAGGCGCATCACTCAGAGCTCTCGTGGGGCCCTCCCACTGTTCCTGCCTCTCATTGGCCTGAAACGAGGCCCCTCTAGAAGCAGTTGGCAGTGATGCAATAATATCAGTATATCACCACCAATATATGTCCAGATACTGTGCTGGAACCCGGTGCTGCTCCTGGCCCGAGCTACAGTACTGCCTCACATCATGGTACGCAGGGGTGCAGTGCAGTCGGGGGCTCTGCAAAACAAATGTGTGGGGACCCCACAAAGACCCTGCAGAATTGGGCTCCACATTTTTGAAGGCTGGTCCTGACTGTAACACCAAAGGACTATTTCATCTACAGCCACCTGTAACTCTGATGACTGTAACTTGGCAACCTTCTGTATTGCTAAAGCACTCTAAATGCTCGTATTGATTCAGATCATTGTCTCTCTTTGGAGATCCATGCAAGCTCAGACAGCCCCCTGGCATGGCTGGTGGGATGGCCGGTCTCAATTCATTCTGATAGGAATTGATTTGTCTGATGCAAGGAATGCACATGAGAACCTGTTCCCTGCATGGGGTGACTGGGACAACTCTACGTGCATCAAAGGTGCTCCTAAAAGACACCAAAACAACTGTAGCAAGAAAAAGGGTTGCAGATCTAGAATAACAACCTCAGCAAGCCCATGATAGTGCAGCATCCTGGCTGGTTATCTACTTAAAGGTTCAGATTGTTTATCCGTGGATTCAGGACCTGCGGTTTTGACTAACTGTGAATTCCAAAACCCCGGCCAGACCTGAACCCTCCGAACCCAACTGGAGTAAATTGTCCCCCTTTGCTTCCATATTGTCTATATCCAAGCCAGATGTATATTCTTTAAATTATTTAAATGTAAATGATTTAATTCCTGGATCAATTGACAGGTTGATTAATAGTGCATGTTTGTATATTTATTTATTTATTTCTACTCATTTATGCATGCCACAGCTCTCTTTCTGTACTGGGTCATGTCCTTTGTCACCAAAACTATCAAGCTGGTCAGGTATTGCCAAGAAGGGGTACCGTTTGCTCAGCTTCGTTTCTGCATCACTGGAATTATGGTTGTGCTCTACGGACTGTTAATGGCGGTGGAGATCAATGTCATACGCATTCGGGTAGGTGTTCCTTGAGATATGTTGCCGCCAGTTTTACAATGCTATCCACAAGCCACTGCACCACACAGGGAAACATAGTCCTTGGTGAAATGGATTCCTCTGGGTTCTTGGAGTGATTCTTTGTAACCGCTGGATTGCAGATTTAAGACCCCGTAAATTTTGCCGTTTAGGAAGACGATCAGGATATCAAAACGGATGAATTTGGAATAAGTTCCATAAGAAAGTGTGTGTGTGTGTGTGTGTGTGTGCGTGCGTGCGTGCGCGTGTGTGTGTGTGTGTGTATTTTGTAATTGGGTTTTCGCAAGCTGAATTTGAATGGCTTTATCCCTCCCCTACATTTTTGGAATGTTTTCCTGAAACCCTTTATTAGACCTCTTCTCATATTCAGGAGGAGCTCCATGTATTTAATGTATAGGAGGGAGGGATTATTAAATTGATGTATAGCAGATAAAACCATGATATTGAGCATCTAACTACCATAGGTATAACACTTCTACCTACCTGCTTCTACCTACCAGATGTGGGGAGGGGGTGCACAATGGGGACTGTCTCCATCATTCCTTGCTTGTGAGATTCTTGGAGATTCAGGTGCAATCCTACACACACTTCAGGCCCAATCCTATCCAACTTTACAGCACTGATGCAGCTATACAAGCAGAGTGTGGGCTGCATCCTGTAGCGGGGGGGAGGGGATAGTCAATAGAGGCCTCCTCAAGGTAAGGGAATATTTGTTCCCTTACCTTGGGACTGCATCACAGCTGCATCAGAGCTGGAAAGTTGGACAGGATTGGGCCCTCACATGGCAGTAAACCTCATTGAACACACATTGGACTTACTTCTGAGTAAAAATGCATATGATTGCACCACATGGGTAATTACGAAGACTTGGTTTGATCAGACAAAGGAATTACTTTGTCAGTCTCCAAATGAAAGTCATTTGGTCAAGCAATTAATATGTAAATGAGTAGTAGCACAACAGAAGGTAATCTCTTCAAAACTGCCCTTTGACGTGCCATTGATCCTGTTCTATGCCTTTCCCCCCCTCAGAGATATGTATTTTTTGGAAATCCCCAAAAAGTTAAGCCTCCTGAAGACCTTCAGGATCTGGGCGTGAGGTTTCTTCAGCCCTTTGTCAACCTGCTCTCCAAGGCAACGTACTGGTGGATGAATACCCTCATCATAACTGCTCACAGGAAACCAATTGACCTGAAAGTGATTGGGAAACTGCCCATAGCAATGCGAGCCCTTACAAACTATGTCTGCTTGAAAGATGCATATGAGGAGCAAAAGGTATTTAGATGAGCTGATGCTGCTTCTTGCCTTTCAACACAAATCTCTGGTTTTCGAAGTATATTCTAGGGAGCACCATTTGGATGCCATTTGGCTTTTTTCCCCATTACATTGCGCCTGCACCTCCCTATAAGCACGTGAGACACGTTGCTTGGAGTTGGACCATATTTTATTGAAAGCTAATCAAACACTTGAATAAACCTGCAGCAGGCCCTAACCCACAACCAAAAAATATTTGACATAAATAAGAAGAACAGCAGAAAGCTTGCCCACCACTACCAATATTTCCTGGAGGGAAGAGCTGGTCATTCTCAAGAGCAGCAATTTTTAACATTTTCTTCTCATGGTACACTGACCTCTGTGGTCTTTTTCTCTTGTGATGTCACTTCTGGGGAACTATGTTTTTTTTCAATTCAGGTAGGAGAAAGAAGCAAAAAATAGATAGGAATGGAAGAAAACCATTCTGTTACCCATATAAAAAGCTTTTACAGAACCTTTTTGGTGGTTCAGTTATAGGTTGAGTATCCCTTATCCAGACTGGTTGAGACGGGAAGGTATCTAAATATCAGATTTGTCTGGATTTCAGAATAATTCCATAAATATAATGATCTCTGCTTCCTCTTTACTGTGACCCGTTTGGGTGCCTGCTGGCCTCTTTTGACATTTTTCAACAATGGCACAAACCACAGAGCAGAACTTACAGCCTGTATGTGGGAATGAGCACAAGACCTTTTAATGTTCACACAACAGAAAGTTAAAAAAAAAAGTCTTGCAGAAAAATATCTGGATTTTGGAATAGTCTGGATTTTGGATGTCCCGATAAAGGATTACCTGTATATAAGCAAAGGAGTTATAATGAATTAAAAGTTGACTAATATTCATTGAAATATTCATTGAAAGCTACACAGTCACAAGGAATCCTTCACTTGCTGTTGGTGAATATATTTTGATTTCCTTCCTTTTTTCCAGAAAAAAGTAGCTGACCAGCCAAATCGCATCCCTTCCATCTGGCTAGCCATGTACAGGGCTTTTGGGCGGCCAATCCTTCTCAGCAGCACGTTCCGTTACTTAGCTGACCTTTTGGGGTTTGTTGGACCACTCTGCATCTCAGGCATTGTTCGTCATTTCTCTGACAACAACCAAACCAACATCACCCATGTCAATATTACCAATCCTAGAGTAAGTTAGCAATGATGGAAACTCTTACTTGGTGTCAATGAATGAGGTATTTGTCTCTGTTGACTCTTTTTTTCCCTGTAGATGCATTTAGGAATGTATTCTGGTGAAACTATCAATCAAAAGCCCAATAAAAGGTACCAGATTTTTAAAAACACCCAATAATTAGGTGATATTCTAAAAGAGTGGTTCCCAAACTTTTTTGCACTGGGACCCCTTTTTTAAGAATAATAACCTGTCCGAACCCCCTAAGACCTAGGGACAGAAGGACAGGGATATCATTAAGCAGACAGTGGTGTCATTAAGTCAGAAACAGGAAGTGATGTCATTGTGCTGGCAGGGCCAGAAGCAAAGACATTAAGCAGGAAGTGAAGTCATTTTTTTAATCACACTTTTTGAAAGTTGAAAGAGCTCCATATCCTTTTTAGAATATTCTGAATGTTTTGCCTCTGATGTTTGAGTTTTGAGTTCTTCTAAGGTCCCAAAATGGTGGAGCCCAGCTTTTCAAGATGGTGGTGCCAAGCTTTCCGCACCCTCCTGAAAATTGGCTCACAACCCCCTTGAAGACGACACCCCTCAGGTTGGGAACGAGTGCTGTAAAGGCTTTGCAAAATTCAAACTTTTTAGACTGGGACCCACTTTTTAAAATGGCACACATGTTGGGACCCACTGGAAGTGATGTCATTAACCTGGAAGTGATGTTGCAGGAAGTGACATCATCAAGCAGGAAGTGTTGTCATTGTAACATAATAAAAAGACACTCCTGAAATGTAAATTGGCATTCTTGGACTGCAGCAATTGTACAACCATGATACAACCCTGATAGAAAGCAAGATTAGGACAAAATATTATGTAAAAGCGGTGAACTAAAAACAATTTTTTTAAAAAAAAAACCTCACTTGAAAATTCAAACTGTTAACACTCACAAAAGGAATAGAACAAGAGTAAGGTCTGCAGTTTCCAAGATGGCTGCTCCCAGCTTTCCACGACCCACCTGACATCAGGTCTCGACCCACCAAGTGGGTCCTGACCCACAGTTTGAATAGCAGTGAAATAGGGTGTTCTTTTTCTCGAAAATCTCCTAAAAGCAGAATGCGAATAGTGTGAGAGGCTTCCTTAAGCAGGAAATTCCACAGTGAAGGGATTGCCCCTGAAAAGTCCCTGTCCTTTGTACTTGTGTTATGAGCCATAGGAACTCAGGACACTTCTTTCAAGCAAGTTTCGGCTTCTTCAAGAAACCTGCATGTTAGAGTCACTGCATGGCATAAGCATGGAGGTTTGTGGGTAGCTGGTGGAGTTAGATGGTGGGGTAGCTGGTAGATCATTAATCTTGCCGGTTCTATTCTATTCTTCAATTGTTTACAACCTCACATACACATATTCTAGACAGCACTGCAATTGCAATTTGCCCCTTTAGCTAGAAGAAGAACTGCATTTTCCCAGCAAGAATATCTTGTAATTTAAGCATTGGTCACACAGAAGCCTTTTAACTAAATGCATATATGGAGCATGTAAAGGAATAGGGGGCTCACGCCTACTGGCCCTGCCCTAACCCCTCTGAATTCAGCAATTGGACGTACAGCTGGAAGCAGGTAGGACCCCCTTTCTCCCCTTTTGTTGACAGGGCAGATGATGTGGCTACATGGAGGTCATGTTGAGGGGCCAGCAGGTGTGATCTTCCCCCTCCTCCTCTATGCATTCACTCAACATGTATGTTAAATGAATTGGGAAAAGGCTGAAGGTTCTTTCTAAAGCCAAGATGTTTCACAGGCATGCTAAATACGTGCACCAACTGCGGATTATGTTGCTCTCTAAACTGATACAAAACAGTAATCTTTGGCTGTCATCACGTTGTCTTAGATCATTATTTTCTTGTTGCTGATCTCTTTTTTCAGCCTCACTTTGATGTGAGTAGCCTCACCACTACTGGGAGGAAATTGTGCGAGGGCAAACCTGTAAAACAGGTTTTCAGGTCCTCCTGAAAGTGCTGCCAAACAGGGCAGGAAAGTCTTTTGCTACGAAACAAAGAGCAGGGGTGTAGCTAAAGAAGTGCAGCACTGGGCAACCAGCTGTAGGGGGCAACAAGCTGAGCTTGACATTAGTGGCCAAAATTGTGAAAACGTTGGTAAGTATGAATAATACCCTCATGTTATATAACGTTCAATGCGGAATTTAATGCAGAATGCAGTGAAAGAAATTGGAGTGTAATACCAAAATTCTATCAGAAGTTATGGCAAAAACACCCCCCCAAAAAAGAAAATATAACTGTGATGTCACTTCCTGTTATGACATCACTTCCAGGGCATCATTTTGCCCTCTACACTGGGCTACACTTTCATTAGCTACACCAGTAGTGAAGCGTGCACATACTGAATGTTTTGCTACCAAATGAGGAAACAAAATAGGCATGGCAGGTCTTCGTTCTTTCGCCTTTAGCTGAGGGGTGAACTCCTCATTGTGGTCAAGGTTCAGAAGTTCAACTCTTGCTGTATTCAGGTATTTTGTTTATACATAATATAAAAAAGCAGTTATAAAAAGCAGCCAGACTTTTAAGTTGCATGTCAGTGGGTAACAAGGAGCACTGGCCCCACCATGAGGCCAAGTGAGGCAGTCACCTCAGATTCACCTCTGTTTTTCCACACATCTAACTGTAGCTGCTCCTGCACCTTGACCTGGAAAAAGCAGGAGACAGAAGAATAGGAAGTGTTGAGGAGCAGAGAGTGGTGGGCCAGAATGTCTCTGATGCACTAGTTCAGGGGTCTCCAGACTTTTCAATATGAAGGCCACATCGTATATTTTACAGATTTTTGCAGGCCAAAAAAGAAAAACCAGTTTTATGATTTTTCACCAAGTAAAGTTTGAGAATTGAAAAGATTAAAGATTTAGTTGGGCATCAATCCTATATTTCTGCTTTCCTAGCAAAACTCCAAAAACTCCCTAACATTATATTTTGCTTTTTGTATGAAAGGATTCAACAGACCCATACCTCACCTCCAGCGACTTCCTCAAAACAACTTACGTCTTGGCAGTTCTCCTCTTCCTGGCCCTCATCTTGCAGAGGACATTTCTTCAGGCCTCCTACTATGTTACCATAGAAACAGGCATCAACCTACGAGGAGCTTTGCTGGTGAATGAGGAAATTGCTTCATTGGATGCTGCAAAATGTCGTGATAAGGCCTTTTTAGTCTTCAGAAGTGGAACCTACTGTACAACATTTTGTTGTATCTCCCCAACCCTATGCTCAGTTGGCTCAAGCAGGCCAGTTTCCTTCTCCTGCCCCCCTACTACGTTCTGCTGTTGCTTTCTTCAACTAACATCTCAGCATCTTACGGACCATGGAGCATGCTCATTTTGCATCAAGCTGTTTTGCATTTTCTCCATTTTTTAAGAATGTACAAAATTTTTAAGAATGTGCATACTTGGGGAATTTCCTGAGGATGTAGAAACCACCATTTTGTTTTTGGGTGGCCCCATTTCTCAGTTTGATAGCAAGTGATTGATTGCCTCATAATCTATAGACAAGATCATGACAAGGGCCCAATCCTATCGAACATTCTAGTGCTGAAGTAGCTGCAGTGCAGCCTTAAGGTAAGGAAACAAATATTCCTTTGCGTTGAGGAGACCTCTGTGACTGCCTACCACCACCACCGGGTGCAGTGCACGTCCCGGTAGCATGGCTGCATCAGTGCTGGAATGTTGGGTAGGATTGGGCCAAAAATGTTACGTTTCTCCAGGTCCAACCACCTCAAGTTAAAGATGAAGCAGCCAACCTGCCCCCGTTTTCCACTGTGGTTGTTTTTTCCCACCGCCAAATCAACATTCCATTACTTGTGGAATGCACATTTTCAATTTGCATTAGACAAATTGAACATGTCAGTATCATGTGGCATTGGAGGCTCCACCTGAGAACTGAGATGGAGGGTGAACCCTATTAAGCCAGTCAGAAAAACCACTACACTGTCAGGATCGTACAACCAGTTTAGTGACGGGTGAGCAAATGGCACCACAAAGTGTTCTGAGTAGAAAACTGGGATACTCTTATCCCAGATAAACAAGGCACTTCGGAAAAATAAGCCCTAATTACGTAATTATGTAATGTTAATTATGTCGTCAGAAACGTGTAGGGATATTTGTTAGTGATAATTGGTATGGTTATAAATGGCTGTGCAGTTTTGAACCTCTGTGAAATGAGTGAGCCTAAAAGTTTTATGGAATTGAATGGCTTCATAAGAAAAACAACAGTGATTCTGCGCTGATGCTAAACTGACCACCTGAGGCTAAAATGTGTCCTGTCTGCTAAATTTTTACTTCTCTTCCCAGGCGATGATTTATAATAAGATCCTGAGGCTCTCTACATCCAACCTGTCCATGGGAGAGATGACCTTGGGACAGATCAATAACTTGGTTGCCATAGAAACAAATCAACTCATGTGGTTCTTGTTCCTGTGTCCCAACCTATGGGCTATGCCCGTTCAGGTACAGCATCGAAGTAAGGGTCGAATATTTGAAAAACAAAATAGGGGTCCGTCTGTCCGTCTGTGTGTGTGTGTGTGTGTGTGTGTGTGTGTGTGTGTGTGTGTGTAAAAATATATACAGTATTACTGAATTTGAAAGAACTACGAGTACAGGTGTTTGAAAACGGTGTTATTTACTATACTAAGAAGTGAGCCAATTATGTCATTATGTCCAGTAAATCCACAGGAAAGTAGCCACTGTGAAGAAGGCTTGAAGTGGTAAAAATCTTCCTCTATGTCTTTGCACCAAAAAGGAACACAAAACAAGATATCCTGTTTTGTGAAATCAATGAAACTTGAAAGTTAAGCTTGAACTTAAGTTTGATTGAATTGTGCCCTTAGTATTTGATTGATCCTCCTCATCATGAAGGGGTCCACTTAAGGGCATATGTTGTGGTTGTGTTGTCACTTAAAATATGTGCACCCCTTTCTGAATTGATGTGGCGTGTGAATATTTTGAGTTTGTGCATATTTTGAAATACTCACGCATTTCCTAAGCCTCTGCGTTTCGTCCCCCTTTTTGTAGATCATAATGGGAGTGATCCTGCTTTACAACTTACTCGGATTGAGTGCCTTAGTGGGTGCAGCTGTTATTGTTCTTTTAGCTCCAATACAGTATTTCATAGCAACAAAGTTGGCTGAAGCTCAGAAGAGCACCTTGGTAAGTCTTCCACGTGCAGGATAAGTAGCTAAATTAAATAACTGGCATAGAATCCAGAGTTGTCTGCTATAGCATACACTGCTTAGAGCACAATCCTAACCTAGAATTCGGCTGGCACATGTCCCTTTGTGCCAGCCCAGGAGTGTCACAAATGCACCGGAAAGTGGGAGGATGGTGCATGGATGTGCTTCATCCTATCTTACCCCGAGAGTGGTCAAAATGCACTTTACGGTACGTTTGTGATAGTCTTGATCCATGCTGGCCTAATTCCTGGTTAGGATTGCACTCTTAGAATGCAATACTAACCTGAAGTTAGACTAGCAAAGTTTGGCTGGCACAGGGGACACCGTAAAGTTGTTTGGACCACTCTCGGAGTCAGGGAGGATGTTGTACGTCTGTGTGCTGTCCTTTCTGATTCCAAGAGTGGTCCAAACATACTTAACAGTGGCCAAACTTTGCAGGCCTAACTGTGTCAACCTAATTTCAGGTTAGGATTACACCCTTAGAAAAATAAAAATATGTATGGAAATAATGGCTTTCTCTTCTTTTGCACATTTTTAAATGAAATTTGTTTATCCCCCCCCCCCGTCTCCAAATTCCTTTAATGGAAAGGATTATTCTACAGAGAGATTGAAGAAAACCAATGAAATCCTGAAAGGCATCAAACTGTTAAAGTTATATGCTTGGGAGCACATCTTCTGTAGAAACGTGGAGGAAACCAGAATTAAGGAACTCATCAGCCTCAAAACCTTCGCTCTTTACACTTCTCTTTCCAGTAAGCAATTATGATCTCTATGGGGCCGGTTGGAGAAGCTTTGTAATCAAATGCAAGCTTTAAAGATCAGGAATTTGTCACTGGGACAACAGCCTTTGCTGTTGATTTCAGTTGTAGTGTGTACACTGATATAATCTAAGATCTTAGATTGCTCAAGTATAAGTCAAGCAAGGAGTTTTCTTGAATGGCATACTACACGTTATGGAGGTCGTCTGGCTTCCACTAATTTGTGCCCCTCCACCATAAGTAGCTTGGTAGCATACAAGAAAAGAAACATATGTTTTCATTGCATTCAGCATTTTTGTGATCCAAATGAGCGCATGAATCTGGATGGGGCTGGGGAAAGCTGAACAGGATATTGCTAAATACGATTCTTTTATCATTCATTATCAGGAAATGTGGGCGGGGCAGGTTGGCATTCCTTATACCTTGTAGGTAGGAGTTGCCATGACAGTTTTCATTAATAAGAATTCTCACCCAAGTCTCCACTGTGGCAAAAACTGTCCTTTTTGCTAGGGATTTTCACTTATACACTCCAACATTCCCTATCTATCAGGTAATAGTCCCTCATTTTTGGTTCTCGCCTCTGGTAAATCATCGTCCCCATCTCCTCTCTATTGTGTTGGGGATTTTTTTAAAAAAAAATCATGAGTTTACATTCTCATTCCTCAGGGGTTGAGGTCTCTAGAAATTAAAATTTGGAGCAGTAAATGTTGACACATTGTGTCGCTAGTGCACATTCATATGCATATGTGTACATGACCATGAAGGTAGCATGCACTCAGAAGTTGTGCAGTGCAGTGCACTGCCTGTCCGTTCACACACTGTGGATGCTGAATACATGTTGGACAAATGACAACCTACAGTTAGTGTGTTAATGCCTGCTCTTATTATTTCCAGTTTTTATGAATGCAGCTATACCGATCGCAGCAGTTCTTGCGGTAAGAATTGTTTTTGCCTCTTCCCCCATTACCTAAATGCCACCGCCTGTTTTGCCTCCTGCAGATGGGGTGTTGTTTTACACAAAGTAACACTGCTTCAACCAACCTCCTCTTTTTCTGATATGGCAGACCTTTGTGACCTATGCGTATATTGAAGATGAGCCACTAAATACGGCCCAGGCCTTTGCGTCTCTCTCACTCTTTCATATCCTGGTCACTCCGCTCTTCCTGCTCTCCACTGTCGTTCGGTTTGCTGTCAAAGCCATCATAAGGTAGGTGGCTCCATGAACACATGCTTCCATTGAGGGCGCAATCCTAACCTCCAGCACTGGCATAGCTGTTCCAATGAAGCATATGCTGCATCCTGCAATGGAGTCGTAGTCGTGGCGGCCTCCTCAAGGTAAGGGAAAGTTTGTTCCCTTAACTCAGAGCTGCATTACTCTTATCCCAGTGTTGGAACATTGGTTAGGATTGCGCCCTGAGTCAGGCTGTTGTCCAGTCTAACATGATACTGTCTTTGCTACCTGGCCACCATAAAGTACATTTGGACCATTCTCGGAGTTTGGGAGGATGGTGCACATCTGTGTGCTGGCCTCTTTGACTCAGAGAGTGGTCCAAACATACTTTATGGTGCATTGGCCCTTGTGGTGGCCAAACTGTGCTGGCCTAACTTGTGCCAAGCCTAACTCCTGGTTAGGATTGCGCCCTCACAGAATTTATTATTATTTTTATTATTAACCACACAAAATCAGCTTTGGTTGCAGGGGAATAGGGGGAAAACACAACAAAAACTGGGGGAAAGTTTCTTTCAAATTCTAAACATAGCATCTTGATTTCCTAATGACAAAAGAATTAAAATGTTCTCTCCTTTGTTTAAATGTTCTCTCTCTCTCTCTCTCTCTCTCTCTCTCTCTCTCTCTCTCTCTCT